>JXSR01S007486.1:13002-36181 GCA_000969725.1 Ophiothrix spiculata
AAACTAGACATTAACATCAAAAACAGCGTTTCCCTCACCTCCTTCAAATCAAAGCTAAAAAACACATCATTATTCAGTATAATGATATTGTCACTAAGAACGCTTCAAACATTTTCACGTTATTTCCCTTTGTGTGATTGGTATGAGGGGGTGTATGTGGGGTGTGTGTGTGGGGGTGTGTGAGTACATGTCCAGCACCCTAATTTGGTTCGTCTATTTAAAATCGAATAAGACACCTGTGGTACACCCCTTCTCTGAAGGCATGTTAAAACTATCAATATTAATCTTTTTTATTGTGTTTAAAAATGATGTTTACCACCGGTGTATTATTTGAGCAATGTTCCCTATTTGTTTTTGATAATTCTTATTATTTTATTTTATTGTAACTATCTTTCATGGGTGCTATCTGACACACGCCCTGCATTTTTGATAGCATCCACATCTAAACAATTGTACTTATTTATTAATAATATTATCACTTGTTGTTAACATTGTTTGTAAGGTGAGATGGAAACAAATAAAATTGATTGATTGATTGACAAAATATATGACACATATACAAAAACATCTTCACTTTGTCTGTAAACACATCTTTTATTTGTCATTTTGAATATCCTGCAAGCCATATCTTGGGCCGCCATGAATTGATTCCCATCAAATTTGGGATTTGGAGGTTTTTTACCAAGCTCAAAAAAATAAAAATGTTAAGGGTCGGGGGTAAAAATAGGGTTGATCAGGTTACGCCAATCAAACAACTATAAATGGCTCTCACCATCACCTAAAGAACCATTTCAACCCAAGACTGGAGACTGGATAGTGTTAATGCAAATTTATGAAACTTACTGATCATCAAGTAGCCGTTTGAGTGATCTAAAATCGCTACTAATAGTGAGTGTATTGCAACTCATTTCCACCGGTTTGTTGCAGAGATCCAGGAGCCTGTCCGTCAATCGGGTCGCATCCTGAAATGAGGACAATATTAATCATGAAACGAATCATTGTGTATATATTATTTGACAATTAGCTATATTTTCACCTTGGTTCACTGACAGAGCACAAGGTATCAAATAATTTTACAGTTGATCATACAATAACAAATAAATGCAACTGTTTTGAACCTCTTGTAAAGTCAATATTTTTTTAATTCAAAAATACATGTAAAAATTAACTTCTGACAAAATTGAGAGATTTTTACATAACAAAATACAAGTGATCAAACCGACATCCTACTACACATTGTACACAAGTTCTCTACAATATATAACTAACAATCTTTGAGGTGAAAGAGTTATATTTCTAATAAGTAAAGGTGTGTGAAAAGGACCCTTTGGAAAATTTAGGGACTTGAATCTTGAGTTTTCCTCAATTACCAAATATCAGCTGACAGATCATGTGACTGTCACATGACACATCATGTAACCTGTCATGGACACATGACCTGTTAATTATTAACATCATTTCAATCTTGACATAATTTGATATTCGACCATAGTTCAGTTTTGGTTTTGGTAGGGGTGTGTTGCTGGGAAATTTGAAGTACCACCCATGCATATACCAATTTTCTAGAAAAAGGGATCCATCCATATTATGCAAAAATTGAAATTTTCTCATGAAATTTACTCTAATTTTTGGCGCAAATTTCTTGATTTTTGTTTGAAATTTAGAAAACAAATCTAAAATTTGCGTCAAAATGGCGCAAAATTTAGAAAATTTTGAAAAACAGACCCATCAAAATACCACATTTTGCAAAGAAAAAGGACCCATTGGTATACCAGACAGCCTGATTTTGCTACCCAAGTTTGCGGCACATCCCTGTGATCACTTTTGTACTAAGTACACCCCCCCCCCGGGAGTTCAGTTCTTACCTGTATGAATTTATTGAGACGCTTGTCGATATGTTTGGCTCTAGTAAAGATTTCTTCACAGCGTTTCTTGCGCATGGCATAAGTAGACTGAAAAAATTAAAAATTACTACATATTATAAGCAACAAGATTTAGCGCAATTTTAAATGGCAAAAAGCGATGGCGTTTTTTTTAAAGTACGAAAATGTGTGGAAAATCGGGTCAGAAAGTGCAAAAATGCACGATCCCCTGTTAGACAATCAAGAACGCAAAACTTTTAGCAAACAACTTACGTCATGCGATCTAATTTAGTCGATACGATAGAGTGAAACAAATAAAATCTAGCAGTCTAAGTCTAAAATAATTATATTGATGATAGGGAAGTTATTTAAGATACAGTTTAACACAAATTTTACCTGAATTATGACACAACACAGGTTTGCAAGTCAGGTTTGCAAGTCATCTGTTTAAGTGTTTGTTCATATAAGGCCACACTAATTTAATTGTTCGTCTCAAAGCTGCTGCGCGCGTTAGTTTAAACTTGCGCATTAACATCGCCAAATTGTCAAAATTTGAATTTTACCTGTAATTTTTTTTTTTTGATTTCGTCAAATAAAACCCCGTCAAAGATCACAAATCGTGTCCTGTGCCCGGTCAATGGATATAAAAAATCTTTTTTTTCTTTGAAACAATACCTTTCAAATGATACCAAACACATGCCATGAAATAAAAGCACATTTTAATTAAGAGGCCCGCCAGATTTGAAAATGGGTCAAAACATGGAAAACTCTGTTGGAATTCCCCATAGAGGATCACAATTTTTGACATTATTTGGTTGAATTTCAAAGTATGTTTTTCATCCATAACTTTGCCATTTGTTACTCAAATGAAGTGATTGACCCCTCATTTTGAAGGTAATTTTAATACCTTTCAAGACATAATTAAAATTTCACTTTTCATTTTGTGAATGTCCCTATCAAGGATTGAAAGTGTGAGTAAGCTTACCTTGGACACAGCCATTGACATCCACACTGCTTGCTGTGGGAAAGCTACCAACACTCTGGCTATGATCTCCTGCAAGCGTTACAAAATCACATAAAATGCAAAAAAGTTAGCTTTTCTAAAATTACATATCAATATTGTGCCAAAGGAAGTCATGTAACTCGCATCATGTGACGATCATCCTCTGACCGCTACAGTTCTACTTCCTTAAATGTAATATTGTTATTTCAAATCATGGTCCATAGAAAAGAAATCCACTATGGATGCCAAGTTATTTTGTCTGGTTTGTTGTGTACAAGTAAAGTACCAGAATCAACTTCTCTACTTTATATTCTGTATTACTCGCAAGGTAATTTCTCGTGTACACCATGACAGTTTATTTTAACACTTAAGTGCATCAGGCATGAGAATTGGCCTTTCATGAAAAAACTGAAAGTGGTGAAAAAGTGCGTGAAATTAGGCACAAACGCTCCAAAATAGGCTGAAAATAAATGAAAACACGTAAATTTTGGCAACCAAAAAAACTGAATTCCTTTAAAAAACTGAAAATTCTCATGCCTGGTGCATAAGGTGTTTAAATATTTAGAATCCTGTTAGTGCATAAGGGGTCCATATGGACCCAAAATTTTGATCGGTTTAAAAACAATGTTCTCCACAATATTTATCTTTAAAACTATTCAGTGATACACCAACTCAATACAATTCACATGAAACAAACAAATTAAAAATCTGTCATTCCGTTTCAAAATGGCAGCCAGATATCTAATTTGTGTCAAATTTTCATTTTGTTCCCGCAAAAAAATTTCCAGCCAAAAATTGGAAATCTGCTTTCCTAAACAAATTTTTCAATGAAATTTGGCTTATAATAGCAGATTATAATTTCAAATGCATAACTCAAATAAAAATTTTAAAAATTTGTTTTGTTTCGGTTTTAGGGACAAAACAAAATTTGAACAGTGCCATCTATTCATCAGTCTATGCTAATTATTTCAAAAATGACGCGACCGATTTGATTTTTTTTGCACCAAAATATGCGCAACCCCTACCTTGCCAATTACGTAAAACCGCTTAATTGGGTTATGTTGCATTTTCGCGCGAAATCATGGGTCCATATGGACCCCCCTTATGCACTTAAAGGTGCAATTCATGATTTTGATGTGACAAAACCTTGCCTCTTTTCAGCTAAATAAAAAGAAGAGTACAACATAAATATATACTGAAAATTTAACTTGATTCCGGCCGTTTGTTTCCAAGTTACAAGCTTTTCAGCATTATAAAAGTCCCCATAGGTTACTGTGTTGTAATAACTGTCGTGGCCCCGACAATAATTAGAAAATGACACATTTTCTCACTTTTCTCAAAAATGCAAGCACATTTGAAAGAATGGTTTTGGGATCGCAACACATACAAGTTGAGGATTCTTATAAGCTATAACTCAATTTTGATAGCGGTAACATTGAGGGTGAAAAATGGATCATGAATTGCCCCTTTAAGTGTTAAGATTGGCCTGAATTAACACGGGTTATAATCACATACCTGTAATTGTATGAATACTTCTGGGTGAGCATGACAGATACGAGAGATGAGTTGTGAAAATGCAGTCAAGAACTGGTATGGAGCCAGCTTGGATGTCAGCTCAGCTATTATCTACAAAAATAAGCAAGACAAGTAAAAAAATTCTGTATTAAGCCGTACGTTTACATTCTAGAATTAGATCTACTACTACTAATAATAATACTAATAATGATGGCATTTATAAAGCGCCTTTTGACCGAAATAGGATACAAAGCGCTGAGAAAAAAGAAAGAGAGAGAGACAACCAACTATTTAGGGAAGAGGTGGGATTTTAAAGACTTTTTGAAAGTGATCAAGGATGTGATGCTCCTGGCAGAGGCCGGCAGACTGTTCCAAAGACGAGGAGCAGATGATGAAAAGGCTCTGTCACAGGACACAGTTCGAGTCCTTGGAACTGTAAGATAGACAGTTTCTGCTGACCTAAGGGAGTATTTGGAAATCTGACGAGGAGGGATAATGGAAGACAGGTACGGAGGGGAGAGGTGGTCAACTTGTCATGGAAAACAGGGTTGAATGACTGTTTCATATTAAATACAGGTGATTTATAGTGCATTATGCCTCCTTGATTTGTAATTCAACATTGGCTTAGCAGCACATTGCATGTACAGATGTTCCACAGTAAGCATATTTCAGGCTTGTTCTACTACAACTTGCAGGAATGCAGAATCTTGCTTCTGCTTTGCTGGTCAACTCACCCTGTTCAAGCGCCCCAAGAACGTTTTAGCCAAGACAATTTTCTCTGGTTTCTTAGTCTTCTCCATTTCCAATGTATCCACTCCATAGTCAAACCATAGCTGTAGCAGTCTTGGCATGGACTGGTAGATGTACTGGTTGCCCCACTGTAACGACTGACCAAAATTCTTCACCAAATGGATGATGAATTCACTGCAAATAACCAATTCAAGAAACTAATATGTTTTAATTCAGGCTATTACCAATAAATGTTTGTTTGAGAAAGATACACAGGGTGGGCCTGGACCATATAGGACTTTCCCTGTAGAACAATTCAGTTGAATATTAATACTCAAGGGCTATATGGTCTTGGATCAAATGAGGGGCGAAAATTACAAATATGCTCAAGTGATGGCATTCTCATTTTCTGGTGTCCTGGCATGAGGCCTACCCCTTTGCTTTCTTGTTCATATGTGTGGTGCAGAAGTGGTCCCTGCAATCAAACAGCTACAAAAAAAAATAGCATTGCCTCCCAAACTATAATTTGTATCATCTTTCTTTCTACTTGATTTCCCCACTTACCAGACACTCGTTGTTCAGTTCTACACAGAAAGACCACGTGTCCATTTATATATTTATGACACATTAGAATGGGCTTTTCCTCAAATTAATCACATCCCCTGCAAAGAAGATCCCCAATCTTTGGGGGTTTTTTGCTGTGGAAATTCCAAAACAGGATAAAGAAGACATGGAATTCCCATTTTCGTCAAAAAAACTCATTTCTGTTGTTGGAATTTCCCACAAAATCATCCTTTATGGCTACAAGACAAATTTTTGATTTCCAAATTTGTTCACATGCAATTTGAAGCATGGGAATTCCCAAATTTTTTAGAGATAGTTCCCAGTATTTATGAAGAACAACCCCATATGCATTTAAGGCTTGGCGTCCAGACATTCGCTCGGCCAGATAGAAGTGGCCATTCTCCCATTCCGGGTTGACTTCCACCACATCCGCGTACTTCTTGATCACAGAATTGATCTCAAACTATTCCGATAGTCTACTCACCCCCTTCTCTCAGGCTTATCTGCCACGTTCTGCATGATTTTATCATAATACATGGCCAGATAGAAGTGGCCATTCTCCCATTCCGGGTTGACTTCAACCACATCTGTATACTGCTTGATCACAGAGTTGCTCTCAAACTTGGCGGTATCTTCCATGAACTGACCTACCATCAGCAAGGCCTAAATGGAATTTCAATTTAATTTAGGTTTATTAATAGTGTGTATTTCAGTTTTGAAATATTTTCAGTCAATTTCGGTAATCAAGTCCTATTGCCGTCTGCGAGTGGTTCAAACTGTTTAGCTGTTAATGTTTTTGAAATTAAATTCCCTTTTAAGTATGTTGAAGCAACTATTTAATATAAATATCTTACAAATTATAGCGAGTAGTGTAGCTTTGCTTCAGTTTGAGGCCCGGGGCTACTTTGGATAGTGAAAATAAAATATATCTCTCTTTTTTTCTCTTTCTATCTCTCTCCTCTTCCTCCCCCCCCCCTTTTTTTCCCCCATCTACTTTTTTTACTTATGCACCCTGAGATAAGTAAACAGTTAGGAGCCAAGTAGCATTCATTGATTATTGTAGTGGTATGGCCTATGGGAAAAATAATTCATATTATGAAATTGTACTGGTACAAAAGAAGAAAACGGACATATTTTCCCAAGTAGCATTATGTACATGAATTGAGAGAAAATAAGAAGGGGGGGAAAAAGGACATATTTTCCACTATCCCAAGTAGCTTATAGAGCCTAAACTGAGGCTAAGTGTAGTTAAAACTATATATAGTAACAGCTGAATTTGACTTGTCTTTATTTAAGTGAAACAAACATATTAACAACCTACGCAATAGAGCTACCCAAACAAATAATCAGGTTGTGCTGAAGCCTATAAACATTGATCAGCCCACATTCAAACCAATCCAGTCAGGATCAGCTTCTAAAGTTTCATTCGTTTACCTTGGGTCACTCACATATATTCACACAAAGGGCATATGAAGGAAAAATACAGGATGATTGTGAAACTAATTTCTTACCTTAGCGTGTGCAAATCTTTGTGTCTTTGCCTCTTCAGTATTACTCGTGAGATGTGTCCTATCTGAGAAGTGTTCCTCTACACCCTTCTGTAGCGTGATCAATGCTTGATGTCCATCACCCTACAAGAAATAGAACAGGGTCAATCTCAAATGTACATTTCGCAGCATTTGTAAAATGTGTTGAAGCAACTGGTACATTGACTAAAAACGGGTCAAGGCGAACTTGCAAACTGCAGGTTTTCACTAAAGTGTCCTTTAAATGCTCATGTTGTGGTGTGCATCACACATATGGTTCATGCTGATTTGTAGAACACAGTGACGTAAGTGCAAAATTACAAGTGGAACAATGACTTTTAAAATCTTACATATAGAATTTGATATTGGAACTTTTGAGAAGTAGCCAGTCAAGCAGGTAATTTGTAAAAGCTCCTGCCTGATTATAAATCCATTAGAGATGAAGATATAGCATATCTGTCAAGTCTCCAGATGCTTTTTAGGTAGTCCTACTGATCTCAAGAATGGGTAGGCATTTCTCCCGCTTTGACGAAAAAAATTACAGCGGTGTCCTGCTAGCGTGTATTATACAGACCGTGTACACGCTACACTTTGTTCAGAAAGTGAAAAAATTAGATCGTTATGAGTCGTCTGTGCGCTTGTGAGACCCTTTTTTTTTTGCTTGTCAGTTTTCAAACGTTATGTAAACATTTTTTGGGTGTACCTTTTGGACCTCATATGTCAGATGTCCGTAAACGTTACTCGTAAATTTTAGTCTCCCGCATCAAAATTGGGAAATGTTGACAAGTATGATATAGTTTATCACACAATATATTTATTTTATTTTATCAACAACACCATGGATGAAACAAGTCCTCTTTTTTATTGATTGAAATTGAGATTGTTAGATCTCTAATTAGGATTCTATATATTCTAAAAAATCACTGTTGTTTGTTGACAACACTTTTGACCTGTTTTTCTGGTCGTGTATGACTTTCACACAAGTTTTTTGTGTGATATTTATTATGAACTTACTGAGCTCCAGTGCCATTTTGCTTTTTCTATGAACAAATCTGGCAATGAGAAGAGTCCTGCATTCAATAAAGAACTGTAGGCTGTGGGTAGATGTCCAGCTCTGCAAATGATTCAAATAAAGAAAGAACAAGAAAGAAAAGAAATAAGAAAAGAGTACTGTTTAAGGGCCCTGTCAACCCTTCGTTTTCAGATATATTTTATGCTCTGTAACTCAGCAATGGATGATTAAATCCAAATAAAAGTATATATTTCTAGAAGCAGATTTGCACACTGCACATGATAGTGAGGTCTTTTTTGGACCAAAATGTGTCATTTTGGCCCTAGGTCCCAAAACCATGTTTTTTGGCCCAACATTTTTACGGGAAAGCTAACTAAATTTTGCTTTAGTGAAATTTCGAACCATTTTACTTATTTAGAATCTAGTATACAAATATATACTGCAATGAGAGGATCTGTTTAAAACTATGGACCTGAAGTGACATCAATAGTACTATTTTGCTGAGGGGCGTAGCCCCGAAGCAAAATAGTACTATTGATGTCACTGAAGGTCAATAGTTTTAATCCAGATTTTCGAATGAGGCAGTATATATTTGTTTGGTATATGTTATTAATAGATTTTTATTCATTAATTGGTTAAAAGACAAATTTAGCACTTACCTGTTAGATTGCAATCCATCCAATAAAGAAGATACTCAAATAAAATACAAAACGTTTAAATATAAAGTCAAAATTCAATGTCTCCAAGTTTCAACAGTTTCAACAACAACAAGTTAAAATCCAAATCCAACGCACAGAAAAATTGGCGTTGCAATCCAAATCGTAGCGATTGCACTGTCTTTTTGCTATACATTTCACCCTTTTTGTTCCGTGCATCAGCGTAGAACTTCAAAAGAAGTGAATTAAGGCCAGCGTTGTCAAGTTCCCCATATGCCTCAGCATGAATCTCTTTACAAAATTCTTCGAATACACTCACGCTATACTTAATCTGCTGTTTAGTGTTTGAGCTATCCACACATTCTATGAAATCATTCATTTCCTCGCCGTTTACGAGGTGAGACCTCACGGGAACTGTCACGACTCCGTCCATGTTGTTGTTGTGATTTTTGCGAGTCAAAGGTCGTCTGCACAATATTCCCGATCTGGATGTGTGACGTCATTTCAAATTACTATACACGTCTCATCCGGGCATTTTGAAAGACTATATACGTGTCATCCAGGTATTTTTACAAACTATACACGGCTCATCCGGGAATTTTACTACTATTAACGGCTTGAGGAGAGAGTGTTAAAACTATATTTGATCATGTGACCCACTTTTAACCAATTAATGAATGAGAATCTATTAATAACGTATATAAAAAGTAATATCTAGGAACGCTTTTTTCAAATTTTTGATTTTTTTTCTAATGAAGAAAAAAAATCAAAAATTTGAAAAAAGCGTTCATAGATATTGCTTTCTAGATTCTAAAAAGTAAAACAGTTCAAAATTTTAAAAGTGTAGTTAGCTTTCCCGTAAATTTTGGGGCCAAAAACATGATTTTTGGACCTTAGGGCCAAAATTACAAATTTTGGTCCAAAAATGACCTGACCAGCGTGTTCAGTGTGCAAATTCACTTCTAGAAATGTATACTTTTATATGGATTTAATTATTCGTTGCTGAGTTACAGAGCAAAAACCATTTCTGAAAATGAAGTGTTGACAGGGCCCTTAAGTGGTGCTATACTTATTTTTGTGCTATTCACGCGATCACGCTCAACTCTTCTTGCATGAAAATATGCAAAAATGGTATGTATATATTGTGCACTGCAAGGTAAAATTTATTCATAAATGTAAAAATAAAAACATGCGAAATGATTTAAAATTAGCTGTGCGCAAAAATTACTGAGTGCAAAAATATTGGTGTTTACAGTACTGCTACTATCAGTAGGTACTGAGTAGGTACACAGTATTTGTTTGACTTAGTTTTAGAAGTTTTGCCGAGTGTTGAAAATTAATATTCTATTGCAATTAAAAAAGGTTATTTATTTATTAAAGGTATGAACATGTATACTCTCATTCATCTGGGTTGGTACATAATATTATGAATTAAATCTAGACAACCAGAAAAATAATACTCACAAGCAACCAACGTTGCGGGTGATACTATCATCCTATGACATCATCTAGCTGAAACAACTAGCTACAAGGTCATCAACATCATAACCTAGTCAAAGGGTGATGGTATCATCCGCAACGTTGGTTGCTTGTGAGTATTAATTTCTGGTTGTCTAGATTGAACTCATAATATTATTAAAGGTAATTATATTTAACAAAGACCTTACCTACTGTCTGGAATTAAAAGAGTAAAAGAGGCATGTAAGGCAAGGGGGGGCAAACACATTTACCATCTCGAAATTCATGTTTCGTCCCGATGTATATACAGTCAATTTGTTTCGCGCGCGAAAATTTTGCTATTTTCAGCCAAAAATCAATATAAAACCTTGATATTTGTGCCGCAAAATTGGCTTATTTTAACTAAAAATTAATGGGACAGTCATCATGAGACCAGGCTACAAATTTGTGTCCAAAATATGTCCTGGAAACAACATCCAACTAAGCATCAGATTTATGGTGATATACCTCCCATCTCTACAACTGTGGCACAGAGGAGAGCCCAGTTTGCTGGTCACTGCTTTCGAGCCAAGGACCAAATCATATCTGACATTCTTCTTTGGAGACTGGCATGTCCAAACAGAAGCTGTAGACCTTTAATGTACCCTGATACCATATGTAGAGATGTACTGGCTTGAACTTAAATGATCTTGGAAGTGCTATGTGTAATAAAGATGGTTGGCAAAGATGTGTGTCTTGGATCTAGACGGAAGTCGAAGGATGATGATGATGTAAAGTAGTAAAATATTGTCCCTATTTTTTGATATTTGTCGAAGTGGGCCCTCTGCCCTCCTGCTTTGTACAGCCCTGTAAAAGAGTGTTAGGAAAAGTTGTAAGCGAAATGTGTGATGCCTTCTGAGTACAAACAAGACTTACTTTCTGGCAACCTTGGCACTCTTCAACCAACAATGGCCGACATCTTTATTTTTGTGAACATCTTCTGGACTGAAACAAAAGTGAAATAATAGCATTAATAAGCATTCATTCTTACGTAATTACTGTTCTGTCATGTTGTAAGAGCTTTACTGAATAAACAGTACATTGCAAATGGATGGCGAGTTTTCATCAATTTCAACTAGGGCTGATTCTCCAAACACATAAAATGTCTCTAACAATTGAGAAACTTTATTTTGAAACCAACTTAGCTGGTCTCTTTAATTTTCAATTCATTTATTTTTTTTTGGTTTCCATTTCATATTACTAACAATAATAAAATTGTAAATTTGTGATAATGGTGATCAGTTTAGAAACAAGACATGGATTCATCAGGAATGCAGTCCAGGTCGCTGATGGCACCCATATATGGCAAGATGGTGAGGTCACAGGTCAACACAGAAAAGCCACCAGCTCATCAGTTGGCTTGAAGATGCATCTCAGACGGTATGTGAATTGTTTACTAAATATTCAATTAAGATAGTTTTGTATGTAACAGGTATATACTTTATATGCGATTCATTCCAGTTTGAGCCCCTGATGCAGAAAAGATTCACCATACCAAGATGTCTGTCATACAGAAGTCAGCCATGACAGGCATGCAGATGGACCTGTCAGGTGGGTGAGTGTCATTTTTTAAATTTCTTTCTTTCTTTCTTCCAATATTGTGCGACCTCATATGGTTGAGGATGTAACGCACAGGCGGATTTTGAGGTACAGAAATTGACTGAAACGGGGTTGGGAACAATCAGGGGTAGAATATCGTACTCTTTAGATAAGATAAGATAAGATAAGATATTTATTGGAATTTCTTGCACTTCAACACATTAAATTACAAATCAAGAACATGAAAATACTAGTATTACTTTACATATTCATTGACAAAAAAAATACAGAACCACCACTGAAAATTATAACAAGAAGGCAAGCAATTCAGGATAGGAAGAATGGGCTAATTAGCCCAACCACATAAGTGTTCTCCTATCCTTAGTCAAAACATATATGTCAATAAAATTTCTACACAAAAATTATGTATAAATAATGAGGACTGTAAACAAATATCCAGTATTTGACTTAAAATACCATACAAAGCATAATAAACAAGATCATCTGAAATATGGAATACATGTATGTCAAAGAAACTAAATATATTACAAACTGCACCATGAATGAAATCAACCAAGTAAAGCCAAATAATGACTTTTACAACCATCCTTAAAAAAGGGGAGATTGTTAACCAAATGTAAATTAGATGGTATTTCATACCAGAGGCGAGGGAGAGAAATGAACATTGACTTAAAGAAGGAATAGGTCCTAGACGATTGATGTAGAAGTCTGGCATTATTCAATCTGCTATGTTGAACTAAAGAGCATAAGGAGGTAGGGGCCAAACCATTCAAAATCTTGAAACCAAGAACAAGCCTAAGAATCTTGAAAGTGTCTTCAAGCCAAACTAAATCCAAGCTAAGAAGTCTTTCAGAGTAAGGAGGCCTAACATCAGCATTTGGAGTTTGTTTAAAGAACAGAGTACGTGTAACTTTCCTCTGTACTTTTTCTAATCTGGCCAAGTGATTTTGCTGATTAGGAGCCCAGACACAAGCACAATAGACAATGTGAGGAAAAATGAGAGCTTTATAGAGATTCAACAAAGCAAAAGAGTTCATGCTCTTTGTGCATCTAATGATGAAGCCAGACAATTTAGAAACCTTCCTAGATATAATATCAATGTGAGAGTCAAAAGAAAGATCTTTACTGAAAGTGACACCAAGAAGCTTAAACTCTTCAACTTCATCAAGTTTACTCTCACCCATGGTGTAGCTGTGGCAGTGGTTAGGAGATTTAGATCTAGTCATATGCATTACAGAACATTTGGAGGCAATTTATTCAGAACAGTCCAATTATAAATGCTGTGAATATCATTCTGAAGAGCATCATGGTCCATTTTACTCATAATTGGACAAAGAATTGTGTGATCATCAGCAAATTGAAAAAGTGGAGAAGAAATAACATCATTTAAATCATGAACAAATAGCAAGAAGAAAATAGGTCCAAGAAACGAGCCCTGAGGAACACCAGAAGTAACAGAACACCATTCAGAAATAGCACCCTTAAACACAACACGTTGTCTTCGCTCATGGAGGAAGTTTTGGATCTGCATCTGCAATATCC
Organism: Ophiothrix spiculata; assembly: GCA_000969725.1. Taxonomy (NCBI): domain Eukaryota; kingdom Metazoa; phylum Echinodermata; class Ophiuroidea; order Amphilepidida; family Ophiotrichidae; genus Ophiothrix; species Ophiothrix spiculata. The sequence continues at coordinate 26,469 of JXSR01S007486.1, forward strand.
TTAGGATTACTGACAACATCATCATTAATGGTAAAACATGTATTATCAGAACCTTTTCTGAGAGAAGATACATATGACCAAAATTTCTTAGGATTACGCTTAGCATTACAAGAGATTTTATATGTATAGTCTTTATGACTCTTTCTAATTGATCATCGCCGATCATTACGATATTGAAGCTTTCACCTTATTACTACACTGCTTAAAAGCTTCCCATGCAGCATCAGATTTACTTCTCTTTGCCCTCTTATACAGAAGTTTCTTTTTAGTACACATCTTTCAGATATCCTTGTTCACCCAAGGCAAAGATCTAAACTTAGAAACCTTCTTTTTAGGTACAGAGTCATCAACACTATCCTTAATAATACTCTCAACAGTATTCCAAATACTATTAACATCATCATCAATACCAAAACGTAATTGGCCAAAGCTATTTACAAGAGAATTTTTCATTTTATCATAGTCAGCCCTATTAAGGCAATACACAGGTTTATTGATGTTGGGAACACCTTGACATTTACTCATATTTAAAGCAAGAGACACAGCTGAATGGTCACAACCATGGAGGTTGTAAGTTGAATTACATGAAATTACAAAAGACGGATCTGAAACAAACACTAAATCAAGGAAGTGATCATCGCCGATCATTACGATACTGGCTGCGATTGCATGTACAGGTATGACACTTCTGTACATGGGACCGACGGCTTTACGTCCCCTCCGAAGGACGACGATCTCTCATGAAATATTTACCCAACTCTAAATACTTCATGTGAGGAGCGGAGTAGATCTAGAATATCTGCCCAATGCTACCACTAAGTCAGATAAACGTCTAAGCAAAGATTCCAAGATTCCATTCCAGCAAGTGCCCTCACCGGGAATCGAACCCGGGCCCAATGCGTGTGAGACGAGATCGCTAACCACCACACTACGGCGCCCCTCTATTTTATAAGATGAAAATCTCTAATACAGCATACATGATGAATCTAATGAATATTTTGGATAATGATAAACCAAGAAATAAGCATACCTGTCGTTGAGACAAAGTAAAATGCGCTGAAGACACAGGATTGGTTCTTGGGTCCTAAACGAGTACTGTGCCATGTTGAGTCTCGCATCCCATCCAGACAGTAGTTTGGAATGACTGATGTATTCTTGGGTGCTGTCATCTTCACTTTTATGCTGTATTCCAACCAAGCATTGGGCTGCTTTTTCTAAGTCACACAGCATGTGCAATCTAAAAAGATACAAATTATAATGACACATTAAAAATACATGACCTACTTGTTATACAATAGTCTAAGGAAAGATCAAATGGAAGCTATAGGCTGTATCTAAGTACCTGTATCTAAGCTTAACAACTTTGATTTAAAGGTGTAGGATTCTATTTCAACATGTGTATTATTTACTTTGAGGTTTCTTGTTTACTTTTCAGAAGCAAAAGAAAGTATCCAACTCTGGGGATGAGGCTGTTATGTAAATAAATTTTAAAAGGAAAATAGGTATTCTGTTTGATGCACTGATGTCACTGATTAGAATCCTGTCTTCTGATTGGTCAATTGAGGCCGTTCCATGTTACTCCCTGGCGTGAAACATTGCATTGGAGGTGAATGACAGAGTCTACAAAATTTATCTCTGCAGCTAAATTAATTTTTGTATCAACCCCTTTCATTGATATATTGTGCATAAATGTGTCTTTCAACTTCTTCCAGTTGAACCCTAGGGATGAGAATGTGATGGGAACCAAAACCTTTAAGAACATTAGAGAGCAAAATAAATACCTGGGAAATCAGATTTAACAGACTTGTCTCATGGATACCTGAATGAAACTCGGGGGAAGTGTTCTTGAATAAGACTTGGTGAATACACTACAGAACTTGAATGCAATCAGGTCAAAAAATTCTAAAAAACAATTGCAGTTCAATAAGACTACTAGAAATGAGAAACCTTTAAAAAGGTTAACTGATATAAGCATTTGTGATGAATTCATAGGATCTCAAGCCACTCAAGTGATGATGATTTCATAATCTTTCCTTGTGCATTGAGTCGCTAAATAAGTACAGGTGATTGTGCACTTTGCCACCATCCCAATTGTGTCTTATACCACATTAATAACCTGCGTAATAGCGCGATCCAATCTAATAAGATTATTTCTACTTTTACACAAACAACTGCGCGGTCATTAGGCCAAATAAAAAACCAAGTTTGTTTCTGGTAACATGCTTGAAAAGTACAAAGCGGTACGCAGCTTTTTATTTTTTATTTTTCACTTTTCGAAAATGCAATGCGATATGCGGTTTTTCTTTTTTTTACCAAAAATGCAGAAAGAAAAACACATTAAAACAATGCTCTTGGTTTCTATTATTATTTATTAATATCATTATTAACCATAAAAGTTTTGTTTATAACTTTACCCCCCCTTGGTTTCTCTTTCATGTTCAATAATCACAACATGCAACTTGTTTTGTTGCATCTTTGTTTGATTTTACGCAAGTCTCCAGTAAGCTATTTCACAGAATCGTTTTATTTTTCAACAATAAGATTTTTTTTGATACGAAATACAAAAAAAAAAAAAATTAATGCGGGAAATATGTAACTAAACAGAAACGCGTGCAGGTTACCAGAAACAAAATGCTTTTTTTGGCCTTATCAGGTAACAATGACTTCTTATAATGACCTGCGTATGTGATGTCATTAGCGCTGAATGTGTTTTCTCATAAAACGCCAATCAAACGCGCGTATGCACCACACATACGCGCGTTTATCATATTACGCGATGATCGTCATGCTTGGACTAATCAAAATTATCTTATAGGGATAAGTAGGCCTTTAAGAAAGAAATAAGTTTAATAAAGTATTTCTTTATAAAATTACGCATAAAAGGCATTAAAATGTCGAAAGACTGTTATTAATGACAATAATAACTTTGCACCATCTTTTAATTTCGTCATTGTTTAAAATCGTCGGTGTTTGTTTTGTGCCTCGGTACTTTTCTTCAGGAGCTACGCTCCCTCAGAAAAGTACCTTGGCCCAAAACAAACACCTCTGATTTTAAACAATGACCTCAAAAAAGATGGTGCAAAGTTATTATTAATAGTCTAATCAGCACTACCTACCGACGTTCACTGATCACTGTGGCTTATTCCATTCCCCTCCTATAGCATCATTTTAGGTCTTATAGGAACATTGAGCCTTCATCCACCCACAATGATACCATCCTATGCAGGATCAGATTCCCAAAGTTTTGTACAAGTCTCTACATGACAATTAGCATTTAATTGATTATTCGAGGGTATTTAAAGCACACTTGACTAAAATACCATCGGAACTCTAACCGTTTGTACTTGAAGCGAGCGCCATGAGCTAACTTGACTCACCTGGTGATGAATTCATAGCCCCTCTGGTATGACCCACTCTCCATGCTGGCAGCTGATAAAGGACCCATCTGGGAAGCTCTTACAATCTTCACATGCTTTTCAAATTGATCCGCATCCTGACAAAAAGATCAAATTTCATAGGTTAACTCCCTCATATTCATGGCAATCATGCATTAATGTGTGATCAAGGAATTTTTATAGGGAAATCAGGATACGCTGCCATCTTGTGTCACTCACGAAACACAGTTATTGTACCTCCGGATATATTCGGAGTTTGGCCCGATATCCAGGCAGATCGCTTAAGGGGTATAAGCACGGCACCTCACTCAATGTTACATTTTTGCAAATTTATTTTGTACCATAACTTTTTAACAAAGTGCTTAAAGTTAATAAAAGTATACATTTCCAGAAAGGAATTTTCACAAGGAACATGATGGTGATGTTGATTTTTGACAAAAAAATCATATTTTTTGAGAAATTCACGAAAAACACACTTTTTGGCCATTTGGGCTTCCAACCAAGCTAGAAATAACATTTTTTTTTTAAATGACCTAGGAATGGGAATTTTAATTTTAAACACCCACTCGCATGTTGCGTCTTTTTTACTTTTTAGGATTTTGGCCAATTTTTTTGATTTTCATGCCAAATAAGGTCAAAAATTCACTTTTTTCCATTTAAAATGGAAAAAAGTGAATTTTTGACCTTATTTGGCATGAAAATCAAAAAAATTGGCCAAAATCCTAAAAAGTAAAAAAGACGCAACATGCGAGTGGGTGTTTTAAATTAAAATTCCCATTCCTAGGTCATTTAAAAAAAAAATGTTATTTCTAGCTTGGTTGGAAGCCCAAATGGCCAAAAAGTGTGTTTTTCGTGAATTTCTCAAAAAATATGATTTTTTTTGTCAAAAATCAACATCACCATCATGTTCGTTGTGAAATTTCCTTTCTGGAAATGTATACTTTTATTACCTTTAAGCACTTTGTTAAAAAGTTATGGTACAAAATAAATTTGCACAAATGTAACATTGAGTGAGGTGCTTACACCCCTTAAATCTTCGCTTGGCGCATATACAGCGTGTGCATTTTGTTTCTCGCACAAACCGTGTCTGCGTTTCAAGTAGCGTGTATTACGATTTGGTCTGATCAAAGTACAACAATTTTCCTGCTAATCCGTTATGTAGACTTTTGAAGCGAGGCACACAGAGCCTTAAAATGCCGGAGGTACAATAACTCACCCTCCATGAGTGAAAATCCAAGATGGCTGCCTTCCCATAGGATTTACACTGCGGTGAAATCAAATGGTGGAGAGTACCAGTTCCCCTTTTTAAATTCCATGTGTGTGATAAAATTCCATGTGTGTTGTAAATATCTGAGAGAACTAGTAAATATATAAAAGAAACCTTGTTGCTTGAGAAATTCACTGAAAACTCATATATGCTTTGCTTCACACAAAACATATGCAGATACTTTTTCTTAGATAAATATACTTTCAATCAGTAATCCATGAAGATAATTCCATGGTATTTGTAAGTGTTTTTGCTACTAACTAGGCCTGGGACTAAAACCCGGGTACCAGCCCGTCATGAGATTACCCGGGTACACAATCTGCCGACCGATTACCTGAACTGGATAATAAAATCATAGAATTTTGAACAAAAAAATATGTGTTCAGCAATTTATGTTAAATCATCATCTGAACGAAGTAAACATGATAAATCATGACCACAATCGGCGAAAAATCAAAATTTTTGGTGTAATATTGAGACATCATATGGTCGTAGTAGTCCCGTCAAACTTCCCATTCTAACATTGTAAATGCTCAATTATCAATACGGTCGGGTATCCGGATACCCGACTGAAAAATAAGTCGGGTATCCGGGTAGCAAATTACCCGAAAAGTCCCAGGCCTACTACAAACGTCATAGTTTAGTGACTGCTCCCAGAGAAATTACAGTAGTCTACTACCAGCCTGAAGTAAATCCCATCTCCAAAGCAAAGTGGCTGTAATCTATCAATCATAGAAAGAATGGATAAACTGCAATTGCATCAGAACCTAGAAGATTGGCACACTTACTGTATAAAATTGGAGCAACATTTTTGCCTAACTGTATGTGAGGAAATATCTAGCCAAGGTCATTCTAGATCAGGGGTTGTCAACAATACGCCACAGAAATGAAAAAAATGTAGGGGAAAGCGCCAAACTTGCTTATTTCTCAGTGTATTCCTAATGTATTTCTTTGTTTTTATAGAGTTCCAAATTAGTACTTGTCAAAGCGCCAAATTTGGAGCACGCCGCTAATTGAGAATCCCTGTTCTAGATCTTATTTGTGACTGTCCTGCCCTGTAGTAATTTGTAGCATTCCAAAAATCATAGAGCTTGATCATATGACCCTAGTTAGCTTTACAAGTTCCTTCTCATGCACTTATTGTAAAGTAGTGTAGGTTCGTAACTAGATGCGTAAAGTTTGAAAATGTTAACATACAAATAAACTAGTCAGTGTGATTTAGGCACTGGAGCACAATTAGGCCACAACTTTGTGAGGCCGGCTGGAACCTGGCCACAACCTTTATTGTCAAAGATGGTGGCCGTAGGCTTGATAATGTACCTCTAAATGATGCCAAAACACGTAATAAATATTTTATACTAATCTTGAGGTGAACAATCAAGCCTACGGTTGCCATCTTGGAAAATAAAGGCTGTGGCAAGGTTGCGGCCGGCCGCACAAAGCTGTGGCTCAATTGTGCTCCAACGCCGTACTCACCCTTTGTTTAGCAGCCAAGAGTATTTTGCCGAGTCCAACATTCCAGCTGCTGGTGTTCCGTTTCTCTGGTTTCAAGTAGCTTTCTAGTGTCTCCCATTTGCCAAGCTTCCAGCAGGCTTCTACTCTGTAATCATTCAACTGATTGGTCCAGTCAGGCCTATACAGACCAAGAGGAAATAAAACAAGTTTTGCACAGGTTAGTAAAGTGACTGTGGTATCGTCGGTCACATCACATACTGTTCTATATGACGAAAGACGCGTTTGAAAATTTGTACTAATAATAATAATAATAAAAACGCTTTTATTAGGCGCAACTATAAACAAACTCGGAGCGCCGTACATATAAAATACAAAAAAATACAGTAAAACCAAACCAAAAATGTTTTAAAAAATGCCTTAGGAAAACAGAAAAGGCGTTAGATTAAAAACCATGTATATACACAAGTACAATTATGAAAATACACAGCATAAAAAGGAGACTTTTTTCCATAAACTCCAATCCAAGCACGACAATAAAGAAGAACAACAAACAAAACAATAGAAAGCGCTTGGAGTGGAATTCATGAAAACAATGTCAGGCGTATGGAAAAACACATTAATGAAAAGCTTGATTGAATAGATGAGTTTTGAGAGTCCGTTTGAAAGCGGAAACAGATTTAGCACACTTGACAGATAGCGGTAGATTGTTCCAGATTGTGGGTGCAGCGACAGAGAAAGCTCTTGAACCGTAAGATGACATAGATGTTCTGGGAATATGAAGTCGTAATTGTGAAGATGATCGAAGGACGCGTTTAGTGTCATGACGTTGCAGGAGTTCGCAAATGTATGATGGGGCAAGATCATGTGTGGCTTTGAAACACAGAAGCATGATTTTGTAGATGATCCGTTGTTGCATAGGAAGCCATGATAGACTATGATATAGCTTTTAATATAGCTTTGAACTTATAGATCTCTATGTGAAAACTCTTTTTTTACATTTAGCGATCTTTTAATAAGTACAGTAATTTAATACGTCAAACTGTTCTATATGATATAGATCTGTATGTGAAACAAATTTTCATCCCGAAATTGAAATGTTTTATTTTTTTAAATGCACCAAGATTCATCAGCCCCGACTTTATAAGCCAAGACATTGAAAAAGACGTTGTGACCAAATCTTTTTTGTGTGTGTGATTTGATCTGCTCATCTAGGCTTGTTCAGGTCCACTGTATGCACACAAAATCAATTTGCATGTACACAGGTTGAAATGGGCAAGTCCAATATCTAAGGCAGGGATTCTCAACTAGCGGCGCGTGTGCCAAATTTGGCGCTTTGACAAGTACTGATTGGCGCTTAGACACTATCTAAAAACGAAGAAATATATTAGGAATACACTGAGGAAAAGGCAAGTTTGGCGCTTTCCCCTACAATGTTTTTCTGCTTCTGCTTCTGCTTCTGCTGGTATACTGTGCACAACGCCCTATTGGGCTATCACGGCACAGTGTCAAATGTGGCAAGCAATTAAATTTTTGAAGTGGGCACGCTGAACAATTTCCTCTACATTGGTGCCATCTAATGCCGATTTGAAAGTAACTAAGTCTGGTGTGGAGCGAATATCTTCGGGTAGTAAGTTCCATTCTGGTAAAGTTCTTGGCTATAGCGAATACTTAAGGCAGTCTTTGTTGAAATTTGGTGTCTTATAAGAATAGTGTCCATTTAACCGACGAGAGTGATGAGAATTATTATGACGAAATGTTTCAATATTACTGGGTATCAGTCCGTGAGTTTCTTTGTAAATGGTTATCAGTCTTGCCTTTGTGCGACGATTTTCTAGGGTGTCCCATTCTAAGCTTTTAACAAGCGCTGAAGTGCTCGTTTCTCTGCTGTAGTTATTAGTAACAAAACGAGCTGCTCTCCTTTGAACCCGTTCAATGACAGTTTTATGAGTCTTGTGATATGGGTCCCAAATGGTGCTACAGTACTCCAATCTTGGTCAAACCAGTGCTTTATATGCAATGGATTTTACGTCGGACGAGCAATTGTGAATGTTTCTACGAAGTAAGCCAAGCTTTTTCATTTATGTGGCGCATTGTAAGGACTAGTTGAGAACCCCTGATCTAGGGCTAATAAGAGATTTGGAAAACAATAAAAATTCAGCGCAAACTTAACAATCCATGAATCAAATCCATACAATAGAAAACATTATATGTAAATTTACATATGAATATGATTGCATGACTCTTTTTATCTGCATCTCTAGTTCCCTGCACAGTAAACTTCGTCATGTGAGTGCAAGAAAGTCGTATCTGCAATGTCTGCCTTAACTAATATCTATTTAATACCTAGACACTAGAATGTGAAAAATCCCCCCATATTTCCCTGCCATATATGTCAGTGGCTCTTCAAATGGTTCTTCAGGTGACACTGTTGTCACATGAAGAACCATTTCAAGAGCCACTGACCCAAGACTGGATATTATACCTAGTGCAATCCAATTAATGACAAATGGCAGCTATTGCAGTTACGACATTCTTGCACTCACATCACAACTTATGGAGTTCCAGAGATTTTTTATTTAAGGACTTTCACTCAGCGTCTGATGATACATAATCTTTACATACTTGAAAATTTGAAAACCATATATCGGTTGACATCAAGCGCACTCTGTTGATGAAATCACAGGAAATTTCTGCTTACCTTTCAGTAATCAGCCCATTTACATGTACCAATGCTGAATTCAGTTGACCTAGGTCCATCAACGACTGCAGTAGACCTTTATGATGACTCATTTCATCTGGTTCCAGCTGGGTAGCTCGCTCGTAACAGGCTGATGCATCTCGTAGTTTACCTGATTTTGGTCAAAGTATTGGAAAAATAAGGTACAGACAGGAATTCATACCAACAAAACATAACAAGGAAGGAATACGACAGAAATGATTAATTAATTCATGTGCACAAATGTTTATATTTTCCCTTACCACGGCCAAGATTTTGAATAAAACTCAATCCTTGACAAGGATTTGAACCTACAACCTCCCTGTATCTGATTTTTAATTGGTGTGTCATGAAATGTCATAAATAATAATAATAATAATAATAACTGGGTTTTGTATAGCGATTTTTCATTTAGATCAAACCAGCATGCCACAATTTTGGGGGCATAGGTTCCTATTATATCTGGGAGTCATGTGGTGAGCAACATGTTGGGTGTTCAAGTCTCTATTTGAGCAGACTTTTATACACTTGATATCTTGGCTTGAGTGACTAATTGTTGGTGAATTACCTGTTTGTTTGTTTGTTTGTTTGGGTTTTTTTTTTGGGGGGGGGGGCCTCTTGCTGAAATTTGATATGTTAAAAAATACTTTCACTCTATTATAGCCTAGGTAAAATGAGCTACAAAAGTGTAGTTTGAAGACCAATTTACCTTGATTGACTTCAACAATTACTGATACTATCACTGTAAGGCCTACAAAACAGTTTGGCATAACTCAACTAACCCTAATTTTCTTGTCAAATTAAACAAGATGGTTCGCGAACCAGTAGTCTCCCCTGCGTATCGACCGCCTACTTAATCATTCAGTTGTGGGGTGGATCC
>JXSR01S007486.1:37004-47460 GCA_000969725.1 Ophiothrix spiculata
GCAAATTAGGTACTTAATTAGCATATTTTGCGCTCAAATTGCAGCTGGCACAAGCGCAGCTCTATCCCCACCTACCCACTAAATTTCATGAATGTAGGGTGCACGGTTTGTAAAATATGCCATTAAAGCATTTTCCGCATAAATTCTGCAAATTAGGTACTTAAATTAGCATATTTTGCAACGAAAATGTTGCTGGATCTAGATCGGCACCAGGTCTACCCAGTCACTAAATATCATCAACGTAGGGCATGCGGTTTTCGAGATACGCTTCGGACAGCGGACGCCGGACAGAAAATTGCATCGCTATGTCTCTTCTGAAAATTTTCAAGCGAGACAAAAAAGTAGGGTCGGGGAAAAAACAAACCAAAATTTAGTGGATTGGGAGCTTTATGAAAAATTAATAAAAAAGGCTCGCCCGCGCAAACTAGCCTAAAATTGGGTGTTTTCTGGCCGAAAATGAAAAATAAAGGCATTTCCACCTACCCTAATTTTTTTCTATGTTATGGCAATAAAACAATTATATTTTCAAGTATATAAGTTAAACTGATCTGTTGAAATCTACACTTACCAATGCTTTCATGCTCCATAATTTGCTCATGTAGAGTGGGTTCTTCCTTACGAATAGCAGATACACCAATCACACCATCTGGTTCATTCAGAGCAACATACAGTTCCTATGACAACGGGAAATTCAATATTCATGGCAAAGTAATGCTTACAACATAATGCATATAATCAAGTACTACTGTAGCAAGTAAGGAATCTTAGCATATCAACACATATATGAATTTTAGGCTGCGGTTGACAAACTGAAGTCTATTGCTCAATTTCATTTACTTAAAAATTAGGAACTGAAAAGATAAATACCGCTTAGGGGAAGCGGTTAGTGCAGTACTTCCCTCGCTTTGTACAAATGATTCCCGGGTTATTCCTGCTCCCGGCGCTGTATGTGAATTTGGTTTACTGTCAATGCTGGGTGTCACAGGTTACTCCGGTCTTCCCCCTGCATCCAAAACTTGGATCCCAATGGAATTGAGCTTCATTAGAGGGGGGGTCTTTATCTTTGGCAATTAGCATAAACTCTTTCTTAACCATCTATTAAACAATTTATCTCAAGTTATCTTCCCACTGTGAAAGTGGTTGTACCAATTGTAAAACAATGTTAATAATCACTTTTCATAACCTCATTCACAGAAAGCTTGTTAGTTTCTAATTATTACAGAATGCCATTATATTAAATGGAGAACAGGGCTTGCGGATATAAAACCTCAAGATGGATAAGTGATCTGGCATCAGCTTTATACATATTCATCTTGGCTCAGATCAAATTAAACCAGAATACCTGGAAACTAGAGCTCATGACTGATAACGCCATATCACACATGTGGTTTATTCAGGATGATGAATCTATGGCTTACCTGGAGAAAGCCGAGTTGTGGCTGCAGATCATCTTTGTGAGTTGGGCTAGCTGATATGAAAGCCTCAAAGTGCATCAAGGATCTGGCGTAAGCTTTACACTTGAAGGACGCCCTGGCTAAGACGTCCTGCGGGATGTGCTTCAGGAATCCGTCTATGCACTGGTAGTCAGCATCTTGTGCTACATACGCATCTGTGGGTAAAAGAACAATACAAATTCGTAGTCACTGAGTGCGATTTAACTTCCTAATAAGGAATTTTGGCCATCCATTATGAGACGATAGATGACAGTGCGTTCAGCAAAAACGCAGTGGAGCCGCGCGTTCAAAATCACGGCGCGATGCAGATATACGCACACATCCGGCGCAAACAGCTTTACTGGGTTTGGAATTTTGGGCATACATTAAGCTTAGTTAAAACACCATCTTTTATTCTCATTCTTAGTAACAAATTTAAGTCATTTATAAACCAAAAACGATGTAAATTATTGCCAAAAACTATAAACATTATCAATTTTTTTGGCCATCCATTATGAGACGATAGATGACAGTGCGTTCAGCAGAAATGCAGTGGAGCCGCGCGTTCAAAATCACGGGGCGATGCAGATATACGCACACATCCGGCGCAAACAGCTTTACTGGGTTTGGAATTAATATTTCATGTTTGAATAGGGGTGTACGTTTTTCCAATGATAATGTTTATAGTTTTTGGCAATAATTTACATCGTTTTTGGTTTATAAATGACTCAAATTTGTTACTAAGAATGAGAATAAAAGATGGTGTTTTAACTAAGCTTAATGTACGCCCATCCATTATGAGACGATAGATGACAGGCAAAACAAGAAATCTTATCTTTTATTCTCTAAATATAAACATTCTGTGCCAAATTGTTTAAATAATATCCACTTATTGATTAATGATTAACCATTGTGTAACTTGACATGAGTGAAATTATACGCAAAATGATTAATCGCATTGGAGTTCACAAGGCAAAATCAAGTAAGTTTGGCAACTATGACTTCAGCCAAGGTATGTTACTTTTACAATTTTTCCAGCATCAAGTTAAGCCCAGTAATTAATTTAATTCATACACGAAGACAGTTAGTTTAGAATTGTGTCAAATGATCAGGCACCAAATATAACTATCCACACAATCAATATTACGAGGGTCATTCAAAAAGTTCTACCTGTATTATCATAACTTTTGTTCTTATAAAGGTAGCTGCTTGAAAACTGGCAAAAATATAGTTAAGAATGTCACCTGCACATGGTGTAACAATCATTAATATCTTATCTAGTTTTCTGTAGGTGTTATGAAAACCACAGACGGTTTCGGTACACCGGAAACGGTCAAAATATGTTCAACATCTTTAAAAGTGGCTCAAGTGCAGTGAATTGAACAGACCATAATATAGCCATGTAGTATTGCTATACAGTAAAATTTTTATAAAACATAAGAATGAACATACAATTATGCACGATGATTAAAAACGCTGTCCCAACCTGCAAATAATGGTCATTCACAAGCGTAACAATAAAAGGAGCAAATAGCCCCTCCAGCAAATAATTTAAAATCACCTAAGACAGAGTTTACGAAGAAATTGACCTTAATAAAACAAGATGAAAAATGGTGGCATTGTGAAGCTTTATTTAAAAATGTTTTCATGGTAGATCCCAAGGGGAACCAAATTCATTTTTGAAAAATGTGGTGTAGTAGCTTTAACTGTTGCTTTTTACTTAAAAACGTACTTGGAAAAGTCAAGCTACAGAAAAACACACTATGCTGATTGATATTCGTAATCTGAGAGGGTACAAGACATCTTTTCAAATATTGGGATTCTTGGTAATTTCTATTTGTAACAAGTTTACTTTATTAGTGATGAATGACTTGTTGGACTGTTAGGTACACTTTCATATCAAATTTATTCTGTAACTTACATAACTTTTGGGTATACAGATGGTTGTTCATACATAAGCTGCACATATTATTTCAGGTGTAATGTCATTAGATATTTCACCTTTTCCGGTGTACCGAAACGCACTGTGGTTTTCAGGTAGCCTACAGAAATCTATATAAGATATTGATGTGATTGTTACACCATGTGTAGGTGACATTCTTAGCTATATTTGTGTCAATTTTCAAGTAGCTACCTTTGATAAAAGAAAATTTATGATACAACAGGTAGAACTTTTTGAATGACCCTCGTACAAATCCATTCAAATGCCGTGCACACACGTATGTCATGCATATTGTATTGATGAATACCTATCAGTAAACAAATGACCAATTTAATTACTCATGTCTACATAATACGCTGGTCTCCGACGTTTTATCTAAAATAAACAGCTAATCAATCTTGGCACTTCATTGGCCCATGTCCTGGAGGCAGTTGTTTTGCGCATCAAACACAGAACATGTGTGGCGCATTGGTGATTGCACAAATTTCTTGCAACGCGTTGTTAAACGCGGAGCGGGATGCAGAAATGGCGCATGTAAACATCGCCATTTTGTCAACCTCTTTACCAAAGCGTTCCACTCATGATGAGGCCAAAAAAAATATTGTTTGTTTGTCCATAACGGTACACTTAAAGAGTGGAAAAATTGAACAAGAAATAAACTTAACTTACGAGAACAATATAGGCCTACTTAAGATTCTTAAGAGGTCTTCTATATTGGTTAATACAGTTAATGTCAATTCATATCATATTTTTCCGATTTGAAGACTTTCTAAGTGAATATTTGTATATTTGTGTATGAAAAATCCTTAAATAAGAGTTAGAAAATAAAAAAAAACTTTATAAAGCACACAGTCGGGTCAAATTTTGACGGTCGGTCGGGCGAGGACAAACAAACATTTTTTTTTGTTTGGGGGGGGGGGGCTGATTGACGTGTAGATAGACAGGGTGAGTGAGCAACCAAGGTATGTAATTCTACTAGTCAAAATTTTCACTAATTATGATCAGCCGTTATCTGCGATAGTGGGCAGTCTGATGAGAAGCGCCAACACCGAGGATACCTGCCTAGTCTACATGCACTTAACGTGGAGTGTGTGTGCATGTGGACCCCAAGAAATGATTGAGACTGACTTATAGATATTATCAACATTATCTTCTTATCGTCATCATTATCTTTTTTACGTTTTTTTTTTTACATCAACAAACTCACTTCCAGCAGCAGATGACTTGGCCAGGGACTGCGTTCTAATTCCAGCACATATCGTCTGAATCCGTAGCCGCTTCCACCTCGTCAGGTAATCTAACACAGAAAACACCGTCTGGGTGCTCATATGACGGAACTCTGCTGACAGCTGGCTGTCTACTTTCTCTGCGTGGTTGAGGACTGCCATGATCTCTGTCTGGATCTGATACATAAAACAAGATCAAACATTAGACATACCACAACAATATTGTCCAAGAAGGATACAAATGCCATCTTAACTGTATTGAAATTGGATCCAGAGGATTGGTAACAGCTGACTTTGTGAACAGACTTGGTGAATCCTTCTGGTGGCAAATCCAGCACCATCACACAGTTTTCCAGACAGCTAAGCAAAATTGCCATCATTTGCAGTTATTCTATATGGAATGCTCGTAACGAATCTAATTGGGATTCTGCACCATGTATGAAGATTTAACCATGCCACAAGTGCAAGCTGTTGCCACTCCTGCTTCCTGGATACTGTTGTTTATAATATTGTGCTTGTATTTTTGAATAATTTGTTTGTCTATTATGCATTTTGTTTGTTTTCCCTGTCTGTCTTCTGTACTCTTTTCAGAATACAGATGCGTGCCCTGGGTTATATGTGCTTTCTTTGTTATTCTCATGTGTTTTTTGATAATAATGAATGATTAAATAATACAACCTATGTCGAACCAACCAATTTAGTAACAAGTATGGTGGCAAAATTGTTATATAAGAAGATGCATAATCAGGTTTAAAGAATAGTTCTAAAAGCAGTTTGGTGTGATTTTTCGTCATTATTATTAAAATTAAGGGGTGCTTTATTCTGGAAAATGGATATATCTGTATGTTTTAGACATTTGGGCCTGCTTTTGGATCTAAGCTAGGTCCTAAAAGACACATTCTTGGACATTAATCTATCAAAACACACAATATATGTACTGCATAAGTGGTATTTTTTGCGCTACATTTATGTTTGCGCTTTTCGCACAAAATTAATTTAGCGCGAAAATAAATGCACCACGAAAATTACTGTGTTTTTGTTACAAAGGTCGGCCAATGCTCACGTGCGCGAAAATAAAAGCTCACGAAATGGTCTATATTTGGCTGTGCGCGAAAAAATTGATGTTTACAGTAATTTAATATAAACTGATGAAAATATCTCTGGTAAATCTAAAACAACGTCGTGAATCTCTTCTCTACAAATGTCTTCATCGTTTACACTCTTGCATCGTCCTAATATGAGATATTTATAGAACTTCCTTAGCACAAGGGGCCAATGGCTTAAAGCAATACTAAAGATTTTGATCAAAAATGGTTTTAGGTAAAAACAGCAAAAAATGATGGAATGTGGCTATCTAAAAGAATTTGCAAGTGTATTTTGTCAAAAAAAAATTGTTTTGCCACTGAAAAATGAATAATATGGACATGCATGCTTGCCTATACTAATACATGCGGAATCAAATTTGGGATCCCAAATTTAACTCAACAAATGGTCATAACAGAAAAAGTAGGCATATTTAAGGGGTGTAAGCACCTTACTCAATGTTACGTTTTTGCAAGTTTATTTTGTACCATAACTTTTTAACAAAGTGCTTAAAGTTAATAAAAGTATACATTTCCAGAAGGGAATTTTCACAAGGAACATGATGGTGATGTTGATTTTTGACCAAAATTTTTATCAATTATTATTATGTATCATGAACAATCCTGATGAATCTATTCCAATAATTATAGACTTACTTCATTCTTATCAGCAGGTTTGCCATCAAGTAGTACATGTAGGAGAACATGAGGTAACAGAAACAAGGCTGTGTTGATGTCATGCTTCAGTAATGCTTGGCATGCTTTGAAGACCTGAGATGCTTTGTCAGATTTCACCTGAAATATAGCAAATAAAATAATCCTTAAAGTAGCTTAGTACGGATAGAATTAAGTCCTCTATTTATTTTTCTTATTTTTGGATATGGTGGCATTTCATGAGGTGGGTCAAAAATGTGTTACATGGTCAAAATGGTAAAAAAAAAACATTTTTTGATAAGATGTTAATATTATTGATCTCTTTCCATTCAAGTAACTTTTTAGCCAAATATCACTTTTGTTTTGGCATTATGAGCTAATTAATGGTTAATTACTCCATAGACGGCAATGCAAACTGTAATTTTCAAATGCGTTTTTCTCAAAATTGCCTGTATTTACTAAAGCAAGTCATAAAAATACACGGTCATATCCATTGTTCTTTGCCGGGCACTATGCGTGCGCACGAGATTTTACTAAGGACACATGCTTTCAAAATTCACGCCAAATCAAGTAAGGCTTTCAAGACGTTCAGCGATAATTTGTTGATCCCTCATGCACAACTGTGAACCAGCTCCTTACCCTTGTTTAAAAATATTAGTGTCATCTCATCTATATCAGGTAACAAAAATAACACCATGTTGATGGTATGTTTTGAAAATAATTTAAAGACAAGGGATGCTTTATCTAATTAAGCCTGCAACACAAAAATCAAACACAAGAAAATAATGCAATATATTTTCAAATGACGTAAGACATAATGCCATCTAGAAGGCACAATTTAATGGCATTACACACTTTATCTGATTTAACATCAAATATTAAACAAGAGCAATAGTGCAATGCTGCTGTGATAAAAGAACAAACACCATGTTGATATCATGCTTTATCAATAATTAGTCAGCTCCCAAAAGTCAAAATTTTCTCCTGCATTTAAAATCAGTTTTCTCTCAATTTTTAATGTCCTAAGGATCCTTATATGGGAACAAACCTTTGAAAAAAGTTTTCTTGGATCCTCGTCTTAGCATCTTTATAGACGATAGCCATCCCTACCCTACATCTATAATAGCCTATTGTATGATCATCTTCAGGGTTTTTGAGTTTGCGCCATTTCAAGCAATTTCGACAAAGTTGAAGGGGTGCTTATGCCAAAATCATGAGTTGAGGCTGAAAATTGGCCAAATAATCTTTTTTACACATTTTCAGAAACCTGTTGCGCTAATTTTCTCAACTCCTACACCAATGGTGCACCAAATTTTCTTATAGCAGGAACACTGATCTTTATTTAGACTACAATCTTTGAAAAAATGTTTTGGGACACTTGCGTATATTTGACAGTAGTAATTCGCATAAGTACCGTGATTTTTACACATTATTTTTTTTAACAATCTTCAAGTTGTAGTTTGAACCCTTCCTTAAGCCTCCATCCTCCCCTCCACCCCACCAAATAATGTTGAGAGATGTTACAGCAAATCTTAAAACATAGCGTCATTCTACATTGAAGTGGGGGAGAGGGGGCTCAAATTTAAACATTATACCGTCAAAGTGTCCCAACAGTTTTTTCAATGATTGTAGCTTGGTGCTTGAGGTCAGTCTCTACTTTGGGAGTTTCAACTAACCTTTGACACCAGATAACCAGCCCATGTGCACACCCAGTCCTTGTACGTACTGCCATGTTTGCTGCGATAGATTGGCTTGGATAGTGTCGCCCAGGAGGTAGACGCATTAGCTAGATAGCGAGTATGCAGAAGAGGCGATAAAATCTCCTGGATGTGAGCTGGGAACCGCTTCCAAAGACGTTTTCCTGATCTGAAAAACAATATACATTATCTGCAATAACATTTTGTTCATCTTAATCTGCTATAAACTTTCAAATCACTTTGCAACCAATTTTAAATACCGCACTTTAAAAACTTTCATCAGATTTGTCCATCAAAGTCTCCCCCCACCCAGGATATGGGAAGCTTTAAAAAGAGTAAATATTACAATCTAAGATAGGCTGTGCGCTTGAAAAGGCTGCAAGAAACTTAATAAAGTGAAATGATTGTGACGTTCTGACTGCAGCAAATCATAAGCAGTTTGATCTAAAAGGAAAACCGCTATAGATACAAAAACCCAGTTATTATTATTATAATACTTGGAAAATGAACACAATGCACTTTTGGGGGGAGCAGGTTGGTGCGTCTCGCGTCCGGCGCTTTATGTGCATTTGTTTTTCAGTCCATGCTCGCTTCCGCAGGTTTTTCTCCGGATAATCCGGTCTTCCTTCTGTATTCAAAACTGAATTTAAAAAACACCTTGGAGCCCTGTTGAAGATAAGCTTCCTTTAGCTTACTTGGTACCAAGTACCAAGTTGGGTTTCCTTGGCGAAAGCTTAAACAAGGTGATTTTTTTGTACACACAACAATTCATATGATCATAATAGAAAGGTATGAACTGAAACTGAGTATTCATACTCGGGCTAGCTCTTTGGAAAACAACATGATCAGCACAATGGCTAGATATGAATTGTGAATATTGTTTAGTTAATTTGAACAATATAGGCAAATACCTGGATGATTTCTAATAGCTTTGAGGTAGCTTTCTAAAGTTAACAATGTTCTGCAGGCCTCTTTGTTCAAATGAATGTTTGATCCAATACACTTACGATTCATTTCCTGAGTCCCGGCAGTCATATATTTGTAGCACCTCTAGAATAGCGTAAGCTGAGCAGTCTTGTGTTCTAGTACTTACGATTCATTTCCCGAGTCCCGGCAGTCATATATTTGTAGCACCTCTTGAATAGCGTAAGCTGAGCAGTCTTGTGTTCTAGTATCCACAGCAGCAAGAAAGGCTCTGGAAAGCTCACTGATTAGATCAAAAGCGAAGTTGAAATCTTCAACGCTGGTCTGAAGTAGTAAGACAGGGACAGAGCAAAAATGTATTAGAATTATTCAATGTACAGAAATAAAATATACTTGCATTAAAATCTAATTTGCCAAAGGATTTGCCAAAATCATTTAATGACTACTCCATAAAGCGTTGTGATATTATAAGTATATGGAACAAGACACATCAAAGATTTACAATTAACAAATAATAAGAAGACCTTTTCTGATCAATGCATATGAACAAACGGCCCTACATTATGGACTTCTTTTCCAAAAACAATAAAAAATTCTAAATCCGTGGAACATCAAACATCTAATTACAATACTATGAGTGATCTCACTTTCCCGCGTCCTTTGAGCTCATAGTTGTTGTGTTTGCAATATTTTGGCTATTTTACGGGTTATTCTATATAGCTCTCTCCTCCATATGGCTCTTAATTGTTTGATATTTTGTTTTTATATGGAAATTAGAAAAAAAAAGAAGAAAAGACGTGATCCTTGACATCTGTTCTCCAGAATTGCTTCTTAAAGCTACAACTTTAATCACTCTGTAGCCGAAGGCGCACTTTGAAAAAATTCAAACAGATGTTGATTTTTTAGATCACTTGCTTTGAATATTTGTAAGTAAGATATAATTTAATGCCATAAACATTTGAGTCTTACATGGAACTTAGAAAAGTCTTCCTTTTTATTGCTAGTGATGATTTCCAGCCTGCCAGGGTCTATTGCTCCTATCTCTCCCAGACATTCTCCAAACAAACTCTGGGCTGTCGAAGCAGGGTCTCTGCATCCAGAAACAAGCTGGTGAGGGAAAGAAATGGATAGATACAGTGAAAAGCAGAATAATATTTGCAGGTCATGCAGTTACTGCGCATGATAAAAAGATGAAGGAATGCCTGTTAAAAATACAATCCCGGTTAAAAGTGTTTGCGCACGCTTAAATACGGGCAAAAACGTAATTATTATATCAAACGACCAAGACTCTGAAACAATTCTTGTTTTTTATAGGTGCCTAATGTATCCAATATAGTATTCCATCTTCCATAACCATAAAGATGGCTGATTTCCTGGACCATATACAAATACACCACACACACTTTTTGATATGTACTGGTGCCTATGTAGTTTATTATTCAATGCTCGTTTTCACCGTGTTCGCATGAAAAGGGCATTTTAGAGAGACACAATTTAG
>JXSR01S007486.1:52794-67241 GCA_000969725.1 Ophiothrix spiculata
TACAAGGGAGATGATTCATAGAAACAATTGTACACATGCAATAAGACCTTGAACGCTATTCTTTGCTCGACTGGCAGCCAGTGTAACTCACGCAAAAGAGGAGTAGCGGATGTACGTCGCGGGACTCGGTGGATTAGGCGAGCAGCACGGTTTTGGAGTTTATGCAACCGGTTGATTTCAGTGGATGATAAGCCAGCAAGCAGCGAATTGCCATAGTCGAGCCTAGAAAGGACAAGAGATCTTACTGCATGTGCACAAGTTGACTGATCAATGTAATCACGAATTCTGCTAATATTACATAAATGAAAATTAATAATTTTGCATAATGCACTAACATGATCTTTCATTGTGAGATAATTATCAAAAAAAAAGCCAAGATTTTTAACAGAACGAGAGGGTTTGATAACTGATTCGCCAATCTTCAGACTTAAATTGGATACAGCTGCTGCATACCAAGGCGATGAAACAACGAAAAGTTCTGTCTTTGCATCATTAAGCCTGAGCTTGTTTTTAAGCATCCAAGATCTTATCTCCATAATGCAATCAGAAAGCCTAGCCTTTGCAGCAACTGTATCCTGCTCAGATTTAGGATCAAAGCTAGTATACAACTGTGTATCATCAGCATAAATGTGGTAAGAGACTCCAAATTTTAAAGCGCTTGATGATACTTGTAACTGGTTGAGCATAAGCAGTGAAAATTGGCGGTCCAGCAACCGAACCCTGAGGAACACCGTATTTGAGAACGTGATCATCAGAATACTCGCCCAAAACACAAACTGTAGTTTTCCGGTCTTGCAAGTAACTATGGAATAAATTTATGGCAGAACCCATAACTCCATATTCGTGCTGCATTCGATCAACAAGAATTTTATGGTCTATTGTATCGAATGCAGCCGAAAGGTCAAGTAAAACCAAAATAACCGCTTTACCTTTATCCAACTGAGTAAGGAAATCATTCTTGACTTTTAGCAAGGCTGTTTCAGTGCTATGAGCACATTTATATGCAGATTGATAGACGTCATTGAGATTGTTATCCTGAAGATGGTTTTTGAATCTTGAAACAACAGGGTACTCTATGATTTTGCCAAGAGTTGGAAGGTTGGATACAGGCCGATGGTTTTTCCAGGACAGCGGGATCGAGATTGGGTTTTTTGATAAGTGGAGTAATCACAGCTTGCCGCAAACTTAAAGGAAAAATGCCAAACTTAAAGGAATTTTTAATAATTGACTTGATAATTGGAACAAAAATTTCAGAACAAATTTTCAATAACCAAATAGGGAGCGGGTCAAGAGGGCTAATTTTGTTAGGCAAATTGGAGATGATCTTTTCAACCTCTTCATCACTTACATCTGTAAAACACTCTAATGGTTTGATCTTGCTCTTGAAATTATTGCACTGAAGTTGTTTCACAATTGACTCATCATGGTTTGGCTGATTATCAGCAGCAGTATTTGTGGTATTGCACATTTTGTCAAGCTCAGCTCTCAAATTGCACACTTTATCAGTAAAGAAATGAGCAAAACGATTACTTAGATCAATATTACACACACTTGCAGGTAGTTTCTGAATTCAATAAAGAGTTAAGAGTCTTGTACATAGTTTTAGCATTAGCATTGTCAAGAGTTTTTTTAAAATACATAGTTTTGTTGTCCTTTATGAGATTATTTACAAAGTCATTTTGGGAAATGAGGGCTAAACGATCATCGTTGGATAGTGTTTTTCGCCATCTCCGTTCAAGTTTTCTTCATTTACGACGCTCAGCAATTACTTCCTCGTTGTACCATTTTGGATTCTTGATAAGTTTTTGAGTACGTGTTTTCTCGAGACAGTGATTGTCAAGAATACCCCGAATAAGGGAATGATAGAGGTCGGCTTGGCTGTTGGGGTTTTCAGTCTGAAGAATTGGTTGACAAACTTCCTGGAGATCGGACTTGAACTTGTTGATGTCTAGATCTTTATAACACCGCGTTTTAATAGATCGTCTTTCAGGCGGAGGTTTGGATCTATTTTTTTTACAACGGACCATGTGATGGTCGGATCCGTACCTACTCGATGTAATCTCACAAAAATTATCAACAAGAATATTATCTTCAGGGCGACAAATAACATGATCAAGGGTGTTCCCACGTTTATGAGTAGCACCATGGACAAATTGTTTGTAATCATATGTTCATCAAGTAACGTGAGATAGTGCGAAACACTCGGTTCAGTATGCTTGTTTACATGGACATTCATATCACCCATGATAATGTGTTTTCCGGGGAGAGTGGAGACAATACTAAGAAAATCTTCAAACTCATCATTGAATTGCTGATGGGTGAATCCATTTTCAGTTGAGGGGGGAGGTCTATAAATAAGAATTAATCTGAGAGATTTGGATTGATCTGTAACAGAAGCATGTTCGAAGGAGACAGTGTTGACATCTATTGGTGAAATGCAAAAATTCAAATTAGATTTACTAATAAATGCAATCCCACCATGTTCGTCATCTTTTCGCGGGAAACTTAAAAACGAAAACCCTGGCGGGGTACATTCGCCGATGGTAACTGGGTCTTCTTCCGCCAACCAAGTTTCAGTTATAACAAAAAACATCCAAATCGTGATCCAAAAGATAATCATAAACGGTAATTGTTTTGTTTCTAATAGAACGGGAATTCCACATACAAAGGTCAATGTACTTTTTATTATCAAATTGAATATGCACAAGATTGCCAGAGTTCGAGCCGAGTTGTCTGTTATTATGCTCTACATAATTACAGCGATTAGTCTGAATAACATTGATGTGTTTTCGCATTCTGGTTCCAGCTCGACGACCCCTTCGACGCTTGACAATACCAAGGTCTTTGATTTTTTTGGTATATGTCATCCTGAATTGGATAAGTTTTACGTAATGAAATGAGTTGATCTCTTGAATACAGTTTTAGAATGAGATGTTACGTAATCTGTATTGAATTTCTCTCACTATAATCTTCATATCTTGGGAGAGTACTAATATTGTGAATCAATGTTTTATCAGTATATACAGTACTCACGGCATGTGGTTGGAAATTAAAATCAAAATTCCCACTCGATGCAAACGGTAATGAAGTAAAGTTCTCTCTCCCGACACGGACAACACTTTCGTAAATACGTTGAAGTAAAATAAATGAAAACACATAACAAACACCCACGAAAAAATGGCTAAAATCGAGAGCCATGTTCGGGCCGCAGCTCAGCTGTGTGAAAGCGCCCTCAAATCTGCCTCTATACAAGGCTGCCGACTTATTAACCATCCCTCATAAATGCTACAAAGCATCTTGGGAAAGAAACTCCTTACCTGTGTTCTACTATTAGAAACTGGTAGATCTTGGCTACTTCTTCTGGCAACTGATGGAGCAATGGGAGAAGAGTGACGATCACTTGACTGAACATTGGCCCAAGAGATGAAGGATCAACGCTGCAAAAGATAGAACAAATTGTGGCAAATGTTGGCTACTAGACAGGTTTGAAACTGCTTGTGTGTCTTAAATCCAAACATTTTATCATTTCAGACTGAGGCATTAAACAAACTTCACATTTGATCTGATGAGTTAAAGACTTGTCTTTATCTAACTAAAGAGACACTTTAAGGAGCCCATGCAGTCCGATTTTGTAAGCATTTTTTCAAACTTTCTGATATTTCAGTATAAGGATATTTTTCATATTTTTCTCATTACCCCAGGGAAATTTTATGGCTCAAATATGTCCCATTTTGGAGATCTAAGTGATAATGTGTCTATAAAATTATCTATGTAGTGAAGTATAAGAAACTGTGAAATACAAAATTGTTCACAAAATCAAAACAACTTGGCCAATTTAACTGAAATATTAAGTGGTGATCTTTCATTTGATGGTGAAAACTAAAATTTGAAAAATCTGTCCACATGTACCTTTAAAGAGTAAAAACTTAGGGTCAATTTGAGCTTCTGAACATCACATTCCAAAATCTTGCTTGCTTAACATGGGTCAGAAAAGAATTGAAACTAAGAATTGGTTTGAAATGGTACATTGCTGAGCTAGGCAATTGTTCCCGGCAAGGACCTACCTTTGTACAAAGCATTTCCAGGCTCTACAAGACAACATAGGGAAGCCATGTTCCTTGTACTGCAAGCCAATTTTGAGTGTAGTCATTACTTTCATTCTGACTTGTGTGATGTGTTTCATGCCCATCAATCTCATGATGCAAACCAGACTTTCCATTGCCTGAAAATAAAAACCACAATATTAGTGATATTATTAGTTACCCCCTGCTTGTTCACGAAATACGGGCAAATATCTAGGGTCTGGTGCCATATTCCATGAGGCCGACAGGCCGAGTGGAATATGGCACCAGACCCTAGATATTTCCCGTATTTCGTGAGAACAAGCAGGGGGTACCGATTTTATCCTTTTAAGTGTACATGAATTCTATAATCTCCTTGGTAAACTTACCATCAAAAATGAAATTTTAATCATAAAAGCTTTATAAACAAAGCATATCCTGATATTGAATCTCATTGAGTTACAGGAATCACTTTTGTTGTAGTTTTAAGGTTCTAGTAATTTATTGTATTTCTTTGGAATGTTTTTATCAATTTCTGCACGTTGTAATATTTCACTGTTTTTAACTTCTTCTAAAGCGCCTCGAGGTCCCAGGACGCTATATAAAAGCCTGCTTATTATTATTATTATTATTATTATTATGGAAAGCCCCAAGTCACAGCCATGCCATGCGCTTGGTTGGGTATGCGCGTATTGATCTTGGCGTGTAGGCCTACGCTTGCATCACGACCAATGCGTAAACACTGCATTACATATGCGATACACTCTTACGCAGCAACTTAAACGACGCACGAACACATTTTTAGTACAATTGATAACGAGCAATACAGTGTTTGTGAATGAATCACGGAATACGGGATATATTCACGGTTTGGCTTATTTTTTTTCTGAAAATACGGGTTTTGTTTGAAATATGTTTGACCAATGAGATTACAGAATTCATGTACACTAAAGGATAAATTACTTAGCCATGAAAATTAAGGGACCTTTAAGAAAAAAGCTGATAACCATCAAAATTTGCACTGAAGAGCTCAAATTTGGCTGATTTACAAGAAAAAAACCAAAAAATGGTACAACTACAAATAATAAAAAAACTAAAATCAGGTAATAGCTGAAAATTGTCATCCCTGTACTTACAACTATACGACACAATGTTACATTTTTTTTATGATTGGGACATTATGGAATTATGGAAACAAATTGTTCCTTAATTTCCAGCATCTGAAAAACCACATGACTAAACACTTACATATTTTAATTTTGCGAATTACATTCCCCATTGCGATAATAGGAGAATGTATATCGCAAAAGCAGAATATGAGATACCCCAAAGCAGGCCTTCATTTTTAGGAAGCTTGAGAGCATTTGCTCTTCTACCACTCCTCTGAAACTCATTTCAGAAGAGCTATTTTTTGCTCTTCTCACTCACTGAGACCAAACGCATAACAAATTTGAAGCTCCTTAACCAAAATGAGACAGCAACTTTTGTCAAAATAATTACAAATGAGTTAAGTTTTCAGAAAAGTTCACGTTTAATCTTTTCTTTTTACTGTAGGTAGACCTAACCCTGACTAATATTTTGACAAAAGCACTTTGAACTCAAAGTCATAGGCATAGACACATGATTTAAGAGGGTATGAATAATTCAACAGTTGAAACTGCAATTTTTAATTGCTAAACAGTTCCTCTTATTTATTCTAGAGCAGCTTTTAATCGCTCTTCTACTGCTCTTCTTGAGAGCCCAAGAAGAGCAATTTACTGCTCTTCTGAAAATTTTAAAAATGGGTATAAAAGGGGGTATAAATTTCAAATGAGTGAACTAAGTATAGGTAGGCACTTCTTTGACATTCATACATTCTTTCTGAAAAAGAAAATTAATCTAAATATTGCATAGAGAGATTTAACTTAATTTTACACTTATACTGTTCCCCTGTTAAAGAGCCACGAGGAAATGTAGATTCTTAATGGATTAGTTTAAGAAATTCAAGATTGGATTATTGTAATTCACTTGTGTATGGTATCGATAAGAAACAGCTTCACCGCCTTCAGGTCCTTCAAAACAAGTGCGTGCGCCTGATTTTGAGACAACATACGCTCGCTCGTGCCTCTCCATTACTCCATTCCCTTCATTGGTTGCCTGTTGACCAGAGGATTGAATACAAACTTCTCCTCATCACATTTAAAGCTTTCCCTCAGTATCTCGCTTCTTATTTTCAGTTATACAAGACCGCTTATGCTCTTCGCTCCAGCTCAACCATCAAATTTCATGTGCCTCGCTCCAATAAACATGGTGATCGTGCCCTGTCAGTTGCTGGTCCTTACCTATGAAATGAATTGCCTGTCAACATCCGTGGTTATGAGCACATTTCTACTTTTAAAAGTCATTTGAAGTCTCATTTGTATCCTAAACTGTAGTTTTCCCCTTTTTCTGTTTCTTAATGCCTTGCCTACTTTAGTAAAATGCGCTCTATAAATCTCATTATTATTTATATTTATTTAATACTTACAAGTTTCTTGTCATCTACACCAATCTGTGAATTGAGCAACTGTGAATCAAAGAATGCTAATATGCCAAGCAGTCTGGGCTGGAGGAAGTCGGCCATGTCCTTGGTCTCGGTGATGGGGTTAGGCCCGTGATCATGGGTGTCGTTTCAGGGGGTGGACAGGGGGACACGTCTCCCCCCACGTGTTGAAGGGTGGGGGACACAATATTAAGTGTCCCCCCCACGGTTTTGAATACAAACGATTTATTTGCCCCCTGTCCCCCCACACTTCAAAATGAAATGACGCCCATGCCCGTGATAATTCTCATCCTCATTGGCCAACATCGCTAGGCCGTTAAAGCAATACTATAAAGTGTTATAAATGAAGCGCCCCCTTCACCGATGACTTTTGATATTTTTAGCTTATTGGGTTTGTTTTGGGTAAATATTAATACCCTCCAAATGATTTGGTTAAAATATGCTTACTTTTTCTGTTATTTTTATTTCGAATTTAGTTCACCATGTATTAGTATAGGAAACCATGCATGTGGTTTTTATCCTTTTTTGGATGGC
Organism: Ophiothrix spiculata; assembly: GCA_000969725.1. Taxonomy (NCBI): domain Eukaryota; kingdom Metazoa; phylum Echinodermata; class Ophiuroidea; order Amphilepidida; family Ophiotrichidae; genus Ophiothrix; species Ophiothrix spiculata. The sequence continues at coordinate 59,911 of JXSR01S007486.1, forward strand.
AAAACAATTTTTTTGACAAAATGCACTTGAAAACGCTTTTAGGTAGTCACATTCCTTCATTTTATGCTGTTTTTTACTATAAACCACTTTTGATCAAAATCTTATAGTATTGCTACTAAATATATATCATTTGTAGAACCAATTTTTAAAATTCTGTCCAATGCACCTTAAAACAATCATTACCAAAGGAAAAAAAAAAGAGCAAGAAATACTTACAAGTTTCTTGTCGTCTACACCAATCTGTGAATTGAGCAACTGTGAATCAAAGAATGCTAATATCCCAAGCAGTCTGGGCTGGAGAAAGTCGGCCATGTCCTTGGTCTCGGTGATAGGGTTAGGCCCGTGATAATTCTCATCCTTATTGGCCAACATCGCTAGGCCGTTGAAGACTTTGGAATAATTGGTGCTGAGGTGCAGCAGAAGTTCGTTGTGAAGACTCAGGATTTCGCTTCGGATTAAGCTTCCAAGTTCCACATCTGTCTCACTCTGTTATACAGAAAAATAATTTCCAAAACTTATTTGACTTCTTCCGAACTGATACCAAATGCCAAGGTAATTTCTCTGTACTATCTGTCAAAAAGATCTTTTATGAAGGATATATATTTAAGGAAAGAAACTACTTTTTCATTTTAGATCACATTGCTTATGATTTGCTGCAGGTAAATTTTACAACCATTTCATTTCACAATGCCCATGATATTTACAAGTCGCAGCTAGTATTTGGTTTGATTTTAGATGCTACGAAGAAGCTATAACAAGATGCAAGTTAAAATATTTTCAACTTTAACACCTTCGTTAGTGTCTAGCTAGATGCTAGCTGCGTCTTGTAAGTATATCATGGGTATCAGTCAATGCTTCCTCTTTCCTGAGCATATGTTACTGGTGCTCACATCATGCACCCATATAGCAGCTTCCTAGGTCATGATGATTTGTCAAACCCACATTGCAGTGAGAGGAATACTAGAGTACCAAGTAAAAAACTACTGGTTCTCGGAACCACACACAGGCCGATGGGATCCCATGTAGATGACCTTTGATCTTGGTATGTGACCTTTCACCACATTAACATATGAGGGTTCTTATATTATATGATTATATGCATAAACCAAGTTTGGTTCCAATCGGACTTCAACTTTTCACGAGGCCAAATTGACAATTTCACCCTATTTTGCAACTTGACCTCATATGACCTTTGACCATAGTAAATGACCTTTGACCTTACCCACAAATGCGGGTGCCCATGCTGTACCCATGACCCAAGTTTGGTTGAAATCCATCGAAGTATGCAGAAGTTAAGAGGCAAATGTCAGCCCTTTTTACAACGCCGACGATGCAGACGACGACAGACATCCACTATATAATCCCCCTTCTACTTTTCAAGCCAGGGGATAAAAATGCAAAAGCAATTATTGACCAAAATGAATTGCATTTACATTTTTTTATTTCTATAGGCCGGTGGCCTCATGAGAAATAAATGCACAGGGAACTGAAATTCTCTGTGGAAATGTAGAAATGGGAATCAAAGACAGACCTCAATGGCGCAATGGGAAGTACTACTGTGCTAACTCACTTTTCTATTCTGTCATTACTTATGTAATAGTACCTGTATATACTGCAGTGCCCTGTCCTGCTCCTGTTTGTTGCACATTCTGGCTAGATAGGAGAAGATGTACTTGAAGTTATCAATCAGCATCTTCTTGTGATTCTGTAAGGCAATGAAATAAATAAAATAAAATAATAATAATCTCAGAACGAGGGCAAGTATGATATATACCCTACTTGCCCTCGTTCTACCAGTTTCTAATAGTAGAACACAGGTAAGGTGTTCCCAAGATGCTTTGCAGCATTTATGAGGGATGGTCAATAATAATATATTGCAGGTAATTTATTGTGCACTACGTGGGTCCCCTGACTTGTAATTCCGCATGGCCTCAGCACACTTTACAGAGCAGTTCTAATCATTGGGTTAAATCACTACTTGGGAGTCCCTGGCTTACTGTGCAAATTGGCGCAACCCTAGCTTGAGCAATTCACACCCATATAGAATATACCGTTTTCGCACTCAGCTCCAGCTGGACTCGTACGCGAAATGATCGATTGAATCTAAAGAGCCCATGTTAACAGTCCGAGAACTAACCGACTAAGCTAGCTAGAACTATTTTGGTACAGATAAAAATAGTTCAGTTCTGAGAATCATTCCATATAAAACGACAACCAAATTGGCAATATTTAATAAATCATCAATACAGGCTATTAAAAAAATAAAACTGAACTTCTAATATCTATCATTTCGTCATTTGAGTGCAAGAAAGTCGTATCTGCAATGGCTGCCATTTGTCATTCATTTGGATTGCACACTGTATTATCTCCAGACTTAGGTCAGTGGCTCTTGAAATGGTTCTTCAGGTGACAGTGCTCTTGAAATGGTTCTTCAGGTGACACTGTCACCTGAGGAACAATATCAAGAGCAACTGAAATATGGCAGAGACATTTCGGGTGACTTTTCACATTCTAGAGACTAGATTAAATATATATAACTTAAGGCAGCTATTGTAGATACGACTTTCTTGCACTCACATGATGATTTGTAATACATTAAGGAGAATTTATAACTTTCTTACAACTGCAAACTATTAATGTTAAATGAATAAATCAATTAAACTGATATTTTTCACACTTATACTAAATTTCTCAGTGGATAAATAGTGGTGCATTCAAAATACAGTAAATTCATCATTGAGATATCACTTGATGCCTACTGATACGCATTCTTTAGATTTTAAAGTGAACTACTGGTAGTGTGTGTAAAAAATGTATATTTGTATGTTTTCTGATGAAACCGCTAGACTGTTAACATCTGCATTGTTTTCCAAATCCAATTAACGAAATACCTTCATATGAGGGGGTATCTAAAAGTTTTAAACTTTGCCTAGAAAAAAAAGAGCTAGGAACCCAATTTTATTTTGAGATACTTAAGGCATCTTTACATAGTCAATGTGCAAAGTATAAAATTTACCCCACTTTTAACTGACTATCTACAGACAGTTATTGTAGGGATCCTTTCTATCAAAAAATATATACTTTTATATTTCAATAAATATCAACATTTTCAAGTCCGCCATGTTTAATTACGTCATTGTGACGCCATTCATTGACCGATTTCCATAATGTTGGTATCAATGGAAAGGGGAAACCACATCCTATACTATGGTACCACACAACTAAACTTTGGTTGTGCCATTAAGATTAATTGGGCCCTGTAACCCTTTAAATGCAGGGATTTAATTACGCCGCATGTCTTAATTTCCACCATTCAGCTTATGTAATAAACGGGTAGGTAGATGACATCAATCAAAACAATTTATTATACCATTTCTGCAGCATAATGTACATAAAGAAGAGTGACTATTCTGACCAAATTTTAATTGATATAGCTCCATTCCTTCTGGGCAAAGTTTAAAACTTTTTGATACCCCCTCATACATTCTTACCATGTTAACAGTCTTGGCTATGACCCTCAGGATTGCAGAAGTATCATCTATACTAGCTCGGCTCACAATGTATGGCAAAGTAAACTTCAGACCCATCTGTAGGAGAAACAAGTATTCAATCAACAAATAAAGGTTTGATAAAAGTCGTCACTATCTATGTCAATATATTCAAGTTTCTATTATTTGTAACTGCATTCTGAACATATGTAGGCAAAGCACTGTAATAATAATGCAAGCGTAAGAGTGCACATTCATGAAAAACTCTGAAAAATCCAGTTCGAAAAATCTGGAAAAGTACGCAATATTGTTAAAAACACCTCAAATCAGGCTGAAAATAAAGAAAATTGCAGAATTTCTAACATCAAAAACTCATGACATCAGCAAATTTCTAACATCAAAAACTCTGAAATCAGAGAAAAAGCTGAACAATCTCATGCCTGATAATGATAATGAGTAACATATTTACAAATATTTCATAAAAATTGTAGTAAATTCTGTTGTCGGGATTTATGAATGAATGGCAGAAAGTCCTGCTTATGTGGTCGAAAAAAGGGTTCATTTTCTATGGAATGAGCCTAATATTAAAATTGGAATACGATATTCAGCATTTAAATGTTGACTTGGGCAAGGGAGACTCTTGAGATTACTAAGGCAAGCAAAGAATTTAAACACATCTTAGTTCAAGCACTGATATTTATAGTCTTAATCTTAAGACAACAAAATCAAATTTCAACATTTTCTCAACAACTTGCAGCAGTTTGTTGTGCTAGTGCGACTGTATTCTTTGCTTAATTCTTTTTAGTAATGGCAAAAAAAGAATGGTTTTTTTTCCTTAGATTAAGATTATGATAAAGTTGAAATATCAGGCCCTCTATTTATATTCTATCTACTACAAAAGCTTTTTGTGGAAAAGCAATTTCTCATAACATTTACTTTTATTATCCTTTTAGTAAATTAATATTAATCATAGACACAGGGAATAACATTCACTGAACTCAATAGCCCGTATTCACAAAAGGGGAATACCTTTATTCCAGGATTGATGTCGTCATTTGGTATTCGCAAATGAAGATTAAAGTTATTCCACGAATTAGTTATTCCAGGCATTGTAAAATTCAACTTAGTTCAGGATTGAATAATCAGGATTGAAGGTAACCACACTACAGTTCCTATTACTCACAGCAAGAAATGCTTTGATATCCCGAAACTGAAATGCACCAGCAACCTCCCTGATGATATCGATGGTAGTCTTGATCCCAGGCCCTGGAGACACCTGCACCTTGTGCACGGCTTCCATCATGAATTCTGAGATGGGCTTTTTGAAGCGTTGAAACAAGGACTGCAGACTGACTGCTTTTACTCTGGCAATCTCTTGTAGCTGCAGAGATGCAAAGAAACATCAAATTAAAACTTCCCTTAAATCTGCATTTAGGGTTGAAAACAATGGATGTAACTTGAGGTACACTCTATAAATCTTGAAGTATGCAACAAGCAATCAGACTCTGTTACAATATCCATAGCATATCCTTAATATTCTACAACATGGTGAACTGGTGGTTTTGTATTGTGTAAGAGACTAGTAATGATTGATTAGGATTGATTAAGGCCAAATCACTAGGTATTAATATTTTCTTACACAAATTCTTCCCGATTTTTGTATTATTTTTGGCTACTTTTGCAGCTAAAAATTGGAAAAACATTGACCATACGTTCATTTGAATATTCAGCATGATATTGTACGTTGTTATCATTCGAGAAATACGGACTAATTTACTTCCCCGTATGGTCATATTGGTTGATGTGCATTAATCAGCTGCTTGTTGCATACTTCAAGATTTACAGAGTATGGTTGGTAACATTGGATCTTATTTCAACTTAATAAGCAATGGTATGCACACTATTTTTGTAACTTTCATCAGTTCTAGTTAAAATGTAATATGATAAAATTTCAGTTTTCATCTGCAAATGATTATCCTTTGTAACAAAATGACAGTCAACTACCAAATATGGTGACAATTTTGTTGTTTAAAACTTTAAGAAAAGTCAGAAATCAGAATTTCATTTTGCATCTTGATCTTGAATATGAGGCTATTTTCGAAAAGTATGTAATAATGTTGTTAATTAAAAAGCAAGAAACAAAGCTGAATGTTTTTCAAAAACGATCTTACTGCATCATAAATGGCAGATTAATTAACAGGAAATTTAAATTCCTGTCCTGTGTACTGATAAAGTCAATATGAAGTTTCAAATCAAAAGGGCAGCATTTTTTTGTTGTCGACAACGACATTCAATAATGAAAAAAGTCAATAATTTGATATAATGGAGTTGGATTTGACAATAAAACTTACAATTGCTAACACTTTAAATGATGTAAAAATCTCAAAATGATTGAATAAAATTTGGGGATGAACTTGAACTTGTCAAATGCCCCTTTAATCAGATAGAATTTATCTGTAGTAAATTATTATTTTTACCTACAAGTAGATAAAATATCTTAGTTTAATAGAACACTTTCGTATGTCCCTTAATGCATCTTGAAAGTACCGCAAATTGCACAGCAGACCATATTTTAAGTTGTGTGCAATGCGCACAACTTATCATATGGTCGCTCGCACCATTTGCGGTACTTTCAAGTTGCATAATAGGACATACGAAAGTGGTCTATTGTAAGATGCACTGTCGTACCTCCATGATGGCTGAAGAGCAGACCACCGGTGATTTAGATTGACGACTTTCCAACAGACACACAATGGCAACAAGAAGCAGCTCACCATCAGCGACTCTGTGTACAAAGTGAGAAAACATGTATTAGGCCACAAAAAAACGTTGTTTGGTTGTCCTCCACCGCCCGCCCCTATTTGTTGAAACTGGGAAAAAAGTTTTTACTGTACAAAAGTATACTGCGCCAATTTTCAGATTTCAAAAAAAATGTGTGTTTTTTTCTTGAGAATTTTGATCTTTTGAAAATAATTTCAAGTTATTGTTTTCATTTGTTTACATTTGAATACTGTGTTTAAGCTTTTATAAAGAGTTTTTTGGTACAGTAGACTTATTTGGATCTTTTTAGAGACCATAATTTGGTGAAGCTTTGACTTACATTTGAAAGAAAAAATCTATAAAAAATAAATCCGCCCACCTGCACTTGCTCAAAAAAAGTTGTGGAGGACAACCAAACAATTTATTTTTTTTTGCCCTTATTGCATGCAAAGAATGAGAAAGTGCAAAAGTTGCAATAACTTTGCCATGGGAAAACCAGGGAAAGTAACCAAAAAAATCTAACTCAGATGATTCAACGGCCATTTTCAGCCAAACAAGTTTAAAATTGTTTAATTCTTTGGTTGGTTTTATTGGCAGTTTTTTGTTTTGCATGTACCAGGTGTCCCAAAAAATGGTTACATGTAGAAAAATGATCTGTTGCAAAAACTATAGCAGTTGGAGAATTCAAACTTATGATAAACACCTCTGCTAGGTTTTTGCAAAATGTCAATATCACAGCATTACTATATTTTGAGTTATCAACAAAGATAGATACCTATGTCAGAAACGTACTTTTTCAAAATTCAACAAAAGCGTAATATAATGGGTTTTTATCAAAATTTACACAATTTTGCAGTTCAAACAGTTAAAGAATTAATGTTACCTGTGAAAATTTGAATATGCTTTTTCTTATGCTTCAACTTTCACGCCACAACTTGATTGACAGGTTCGATATAAACAACTTATTTTGGAATGCATCCCTAATTTACATAATAAATATACTGAAGGAGAGTGTTATTATTATTATTCATTGACAATTGAATACGCTGGAATAAGAACATCCCAACTCCGTGTGCTGCCTTC
>JXSR01S007488.1:20659-30787 GCA_000969725.1 Ophiothrix spiculata
AAGTCTGTATATCAAAGAAATTGAAATAATAGGTATTTTGGTTTTAATTAAATTTATTACTTCAAAAAATATGATATAGCCTATGTTTATGTAGAGCCCTTCCAGTTCTAAAAAAATGTAAGAATGTAATTTACAATAACAAAAAAGCCGCTTTTTTTGGAGGTCCCTAAATTGGGCAGTATCTAATGTTGACATGTCAACTGTACTTTATTTTACAGGAACTTGTTCAATCGGGGAATCAATCATGTATAGAGACAGGTGGTACCAAAATCTAATTGTTGTGGTTTTACCTACACTAGTGATACCATGTTCTGGATATGTAACACAATGGGAATACTGGGTTACAAGTTCTGGAAAATTCAGAGCATTTATCGTAAGGCCTGTTAATGGTGATTCCACTAGGTTTACCATAGTTGGAATTAACGACATCACTGTCACGTCTGACTCTACAAATCAGAACTTTGTTTACAATGTTCCTTTCAACGACCGTTTTCAAGTTCAACAGGGTGATATGATTGCATATGGCACACCGAATGAAAACCCGCGGCTGAGAATGAGTGCGAATAGTGGTACCTGGAACAGATACACTAAAATGGATCCATACTCGCTAACAACGGGAAGCACATTTACAACTACATTTAACTATAATGAATATGCTAATTCGATATCTGTAAGAATAGGTGGCTAATTCCTTGATCTTGTATCACATACATGATTTTTTCAAGTTCAATTCTGACATAAAAGTAATACTTGAGTTAAAAGTAAATAAATCAAGGTCTCAGGAACTACTTTGGTTTTTTTTTCCATAAAGCAAATAGAACTTATTTTATGACTGGTATAAGTTGGATGTTGCGTTAGTAACATTTTACCCTCAAATTTGCACCAGAAAGTGATTTGGTACTGAAAGATAGAAAAACATCTGAGATTTTTCCTTATTAGTGTATGGGAAGCCTCAGTGTCTGTGCTCAATAGTACAATCTAGTTTTAGTAATAAATGTTAATCATAGCCGAGAGTGTGTTGTTGGAATTTGTCGTTTTCAGATGTCACGCCTGTCACGAAAATAATGAAAAGTTTTTTGCTGTGTTTTATTAAAAGTTCACGTTTTGGTGAAACATCAATATCTATCTTTTATTGACATGAATTTTTTAAACTTGGTAACCACACAACATAATTGACAGTCAGCGAAAAAATCACTGACCATCCAGGATTCGAACCTGGGACCTTGGCATTACTAGCGCCACGCTCTACCAACTGAGCTAATGAGTCAGATGGGGAAGAGCGGTCGATCTTATATCTATAGGCCTTCAGTTCTAACCATATTCCTCTAACATCGTCTCATCCGAGAAGCTCAGGCGCTAGTAATGCCAAGGTCCCAGGTTCGAATCCTGGATGGTCAGTGATTTTTTCGCTGACTGTCAATTATGTTGTGTGGTTGCCCAGTTTAAAATTCATGTCAATATATATTTTACCGCACGTTTTAACCTATTAAATAATATCTATCTTCTATCCCCCGGGGGGGGGTACTTAGTGGAAAGGTGGGTGTACGGACGCGCGGCCGAGAACGGTTGAACGGGAACAGGTTTACCAAAGGCCCCTCAAAAATTTGAAAAATGGTTTACATAACGGTTGCATTTTTCAAAAATGACAATTTTTTGACCAATTTTTCAATTGGTTTACATATCGGTTGCCAAATTGGGCTTTTGAAGTGCAATTAAAAATGTAAAACTGCATTGAATGGTCTAAATAACGGTTGTTAAAGTCAAATTGGTTTACATATGGGTAGCATTTTTTTGCTTCCCCAGGTTTACAAAACGGGTGGTAGTTGAAAACTCCGGCCGCGTGTCCGTACCCAACCGAAATCTGAGTACCCACCGGGCTTCTATCATGGAGTCTTCATCTGCAAAGCTATATACAAACATTCACTGATTGCTTATTTCTCCACTATTACATCTCAAAATCGGTCACGCCTGTAACGATTTTAATCTGATCTTGTCAATGATAGAGGAGGACAAAGCTGTGCAGCACACATTTTATTTTGTCTGGATTTCTAGTCTTCAAATCCAGCACATTTGTTGTCTGCTGTGTTATTTTTTAATTCTACATTTAGCTGATATATCTTGGGACATTATATCTAGTCTCTCTGCCAACAGGTATGGCTTTCTGAATATTTTTGTCTTGGAACTTTTAGTGATATGTATTAAGCTTAACCAGGTTATGGAATTCAGCAACCTTTGCTGGACTAAGCTTAAAGTTGGAAACTTGACTGTTCAGAACTTGCTGAAGTTAATCCTAGACTACAAATATGATTATGCTTGCCTATTAGGAGCACTACTTTCGACATCCGTCGGCTGTTTCAATGAACTGAGCACAGTTTCAGTAATTAAGTTTACTGGTGCTATCTGTCATCATGAATTGTAAACAACTCAATAGTGGCTCTTCTATGATGAAAAATATAGGTGCAATCATAATTATTGTACTACTCTTCAGTCTATAAATAAACAGACATTTGATCAACCTCATCATGAAGGTACATCCACCTTCTCACTTCATCGTAAACCTCACCATGGACATTCTTACAGCCTGTGTCGCATTGCGTACTACAGTAACTCAAATATCTGTTGTACGTTCCAAATACTCAATGCCTGTGGTGATATAGAAAACAACCCAAGGCCTACGTCAACTTTTCTTGATGGAAATAAAACATCATTGGGACATTCAAAGAAGAAACCTAAAAAATCCCATGTAGTTATTAACACTAACGACGTGGCAGAAGATTTGGCTTGGGTGTACACAGCAAAAAATAATTGCTCAACGTAGAGTAAAAATTTAATCAACACGGTAGTAAAAAGGGAACTAGTCGGTTTTTGAGTAATTTTTAATCGATGTTGCTAGATTAAAGGATTACTCTTTTAAACGAGTAAATATTTTAATCTTAAGGTTGAGCAAAAATTACTCCATAGTAGACTAGTTCCCTTTTTACTCCCGTATTGATTAAAATTTCAAACTTAATCGATTATTGATTAAATGAAAGGCATGGAGATGGAGTCATTGTTAAATCTATGCATGGGGACTACCTGAACTTTATTTCTATATTCAATGGTAAATGTGATTATTAATTTTAGTTTTAAAGTGCTGAACCATCAAGTTTTTTTTATTCAAATCAACACTGATTTGCACCCCAGAATTACACTGCTTATTGGTATCCTTGGCTTGTCACATTTTACAAGCCAAGTATGGACTAGTAAATAAATCCTGTGGCTCAGAAGGTGCAGAAAAAGATGAGCCACGAAGTCTAACAGCCTATGAGACAAGTACATACAGTATAAAGATCAGCGCTGCATTACAAAACACTGCACAGCAGTCCAGTGTATTGTACAGCAGTCGCTGGCTACGTAGATCATCAATGCTCGATGTATGTGCAATCGAAGCCCATTAAGCTTACCGTATTATGTTTGCTGAAGTGGACAATGCATGTTCATTTGATGGTTCAGCATTTACCAGAATTAATAATTACATTTACCTTTGAATATAGAAATAAGTCCTGGTAGTCCCCATAGATATAACAATGCGGTAATGTCTCTGCGGGGCTCGAAGGGGTCCATTTTGTATTGGGATTGTGAGTGATCACGTCGTTGTTCGCGGTAAATTTTAATCTGTGAACCAGAGCGTTTTGCTCCGAATTACGAGTAAGAGTACGGAACATGTACCAAACGATTAACAAATATATCGTTTTTCCACTGTTCACCGAAATGTACAGTTACTCTGGCGATGATTAACAAGAAAACACGCTATTTGCTCTTCAAAGATTAAAAAAGTTAGTCTTTTTTTAATCGAAACGTGTTAATCGCAAACTTTTAGTCTTTATATTTTGCTGTGTACGCAGTACATCCGGTACCTGAAATAGGTAAGGATTACTTTTCACTTATCTTAACAGTAGGTCAATCCTCCCCAAACTCTCAGAACTTAAACTTATAGAGGCTCTGCATGTGACGTAGAATACCGTGAATATGGCGGATTGATAAAATGCATTCAATAGAAGTGTGACCATTACCAAACATTTGTTTGTTTGTTCCATCAATAAAAAAGAAAGGTCATCAGTCCAAATCCTTTGTTTGATATCAATCGATGAAAGCATGCAAGGCCTCTATTGTCAAAGAATTAAATGCCGCTGTTTTGTCTTTCTCTGAAACCTGCTGGACGACCAACCTGCAGGCTACAGTGTAATTCGACATGATCTTAAGGGTACGAGGAATCCACATGCTCAGGAAAATGTGAATCGTAACTATTTTTCAATCATGAAAAGATAAATAGTTTCCACTGCCTTTGCGGGGACTCGAACCATGGATGATGGCAGGAGTTAGTCATGCATTACGAAGCCAGCGCTCTACCGCTGAGCTATCAAGGCATTGTTGAGATCGTGAACTAAAATCTAAAACATAAACATTAGAATGCCGTATTTTTCTTTTGTTTACATAAAAAAATGCAATTTTTGCCTCACTTGAATGCTCGATTTGTAGGAAAATTATGCGAAAGCGTATATCAGACAAAATGCAGATAATGTAGATACTAAAATCGGCTATTCACAGCTCAAACAGGGCGAACTCAGAGTCATTATTCACGCCTGGTTTTTCGGGCAAAACAAGGCGGGTTTGTTACATTATCATTCAAAATCAACACAACACATTTATAAAATATTATTTGTAATTCAATAAAAAGTATCAAACCTACAATCTGTCAAAATTTGAAAACAGGCGAATCGTTCGAAATTTCAAGGTCTCGGCTAAAAAGGTATACATTTTTCGAAGTAGTATATTGACGTAATTTTGACCTTGATAATTGACGTGAAATCACTACTAAAGTCTCATGTATAAACTAGAGACTCTATTACATATGTACGCCAGAAATTGTATTATCCTGATATGTGTAAGTAGGTAAATTGCAGTAAAGATGCCGTTGGCAAAAATGGCACCCATTTAGGGACCGTAGCCTTAACCGGAAAGGATGGGGTGTCTGCGTAAACATTAGGGCTGATATCGCTTTTAACATTCGTGACGATCTCTCCAATAACGAGATAGAAGGCATTTGGATTGATATACTTCTTCCTAAAAGCAAACCTATTATCATTGGATGCATTTATAGACCACCGGACAAAAATAATTTTATTGATTTCTTTGATCAGTTAATTTCATCATGTCTAGTTCAAGAAACATTTATCCTTGGTGACTTTAACTACAATCTTAAGGACTTGTCTGATGATAATTCTAAAATAAACGGATATCTTCAATCCCTTAGCTCTAATGGGCTACAGCAGATTATAAAGGATATTACCAGAGTTGGTCGCACTACTTCTGAATCTTTATTCGATCATATTCTTTGTAACAACACCAACAAAGTCAGTCACAGTGGAGTCTTGTCAATCGGCTTAAGCGATCATTATTTTGTTTACTGCTGCAGGAAAGGTGTTTAAATCACAATACCATACATTTCAGAAGTTTTAAAAATTACAATGTTGAAGTTTTCTGTGCCCTTCTTGAGGAAAGTGACTGGTCCCCAGTCCTGAACAATGATTGCGTCAATTTAGCCCGGTATAACTTCAAATCTATTTTGACTGCTATTATTGATAAAGTGGATCCAAAGAAAACAGTACGAATTAAGCAGCGTACTGAACCATGGATGTCCTCCTCTATCATTGACAAGATCAGATTAAGGGACAGTATTAGTCAACTCATCAAGAAGGGCAATCACGATGTCTCTTTCACTGACTTTGCCTCTCTCCGCAATGCTATTCAGCGGGATGTTAAAAAGGCAAAAGCTAATTTTTTCCGCTCTAAACTTGAAGAAAACATGGGTAAACCTAAAAAACTGTGGAAACACCTCAAAAATCTTGGATACAGTTCCAAAACTAAGTCAAAGGCCAAAATTGTTCTTAATGTTGATGGAGTACTGGAATCTGATACCCACTCAGTTGGTAATCATGTTAATAAATTTTTTTACCAATATTGCTAATGATTTGACAAACAAATTACCCCAAGCTGAAAATAACTATGGAATAGGACCATCTTGAGAGGTTTTACCAGAGTAAGGGTGATACAGATTGCAGCTTTGAATTGGAAATTATTGGTGAAGATTTTATTTTTAAAGAATTATCAGCTCTAAACATCAATAAAGCTTTTTGCCTAGACGACATTGCCCCCCGATTCCTAAAAAATGGCGTCATACAGTATATACTCATATAGTCAACCTATTAATTAGGTCTGCCACTGTTCCACAAGATCTCAAGCTTGCAAAAGTTATTCCTCTTTATAAAAAGGGTAGTCGTCTTGAGGTGGGAAATTACAGGCCCGTCAGCTTATTAATCTGTGTCTCAATAATAAAAATTAATTTATGTTCAGCTTCAAAATTACCTTAGTTCAAAAAACCTCATCTATGAATTTCAGTCCGGCTTTTGCCCTTCCTATTCCACCAAGACGTGCCTTATCTATTTGACAGACTACATTCGTTTTCAACTTGACAAAGATTATTTTGTAGGCATGCTTTTGTTGGATGTTAAAAAGCATTCGACTGTGTAAACCATGGAATTCTCTGTAGCAAGCTCGAGGCCATGGGCATCAAGTCATCCTGGTTTAAATCATACCTCTCGGACCGTAAGCAATTAGTCGAAGTTGATGGTGCTCGATCTGACCTTATGCAGCTCTCATGTGGGGTTCCTCAGGGAAGCCTGCTGGATCCCCTTTTATATCTTTGCTATAGCAATGATATGGTCACTTCAATTAAAAATAAATTGCTCTTGTATGCGAGCGATAGCGTTATAATTTCATCTGATAAAAACCCGAAAGTGATTGTCCATGACCTTGGCTTAGACTTAGAATCATACAACAATTGGCTGATTAACAACAAGCCCTCTTAACATGTCGGCAAAACCGAGCTCATTTTATTCGGTTCACGTAGAAAACTCAAAAAAGTCCAACATTTTCATGTGTCATGTAATGGTCAAATTATTGAACCTGCCACTTGTATAAAGTACTTGGGGGTCTTAATAGACCAGCACTTATCTTGGGGAACCTATGGTTGAGTTTCTCATTAGAAAAATCACCGGCAAGCTGAATTTTTTATTCAGGCACTCTTTTTATTTTAATCAAAAACTTCGAAAAAAACCTTTGCTCCGCCTTGCTTCAATGCCACCTAGACTATTGTAGTGCTTCATGGTTTACAAGTCTTTCACAATTTCACCAGCATAAACTTCAGATTCTTCAGAACAAAATGATTAGGTACATTCTAAATCTGGATTCTGAAGATCATGTTGGTCAACAGCAGTTCGAAACAGTCAAATTGTTGAATGCCCAAAATAGGGCCAGACAACTGAGACTCAACCATAATTATGTTCAACATTTTTCATTTTTTGGGTCCATCTTATTTCAACCAAAATTTCACTAAAATTTACAATATTCACTCATACTCCACACGATCCAGATTTTACAATTTCCACATACCACAGTTAGACACTTATACCAATCATTCTTTCTTTTACCAAGCCATTTTAGATTGGAATAAGTTGCCAAAATCACATTAAATCCACCCCTGACAAAGTATCATTTAAGTCTGCTATGAAAAAACACCTTGCAAGTGATGTCCAGGGATAACCCATGGGGCTACCTTTGTCAAACTTGTTCCTGTTTTGTTCGTCTTTTGCATTTTTTCCTCTTTGTCCTGGGCACCTTGTTGTTTTTTGTGTGGGACTCCATTGGAAATAAGTTTGCTTGAATAGCAAAACTTATGGGTTATCCTGACATCACGACATTTAGGTGTTTGTCTTATTGTATTTTCTTTTACTTGCTATGTTTGCATTGTAAGTCGTTTTGTCGAATAAACATGAAATGAAATGATATGAAATGAAATACACTAAAATTAAAACGAAGATTAACAACAATAATAACAGTTTTAGTCATCTTACCAATATCTGATATAATTGATTGTATAATTCAGAAGAAAAGTATTCAATTTGAAAAGCAAAATAAATTGGCTAATTCCATAGAGATCTGTATACACTTACTTCGCCAGAGAATTTAAATGTTGGTTTGAGTTACTAATGCATAGGACTTCAAAGCCTTACAAGGTGGAAAATTCCAAACCCCGGCAAACTCTTGGTACATCCATTTTTTTCAAAATGGCCGCAAAAATAACACATTTTCATTATAAATCATTTATAACAATTTACAAATTACTAAATACCCGAAGTTATAATCCTGAAATGTTTTCTGGGTTATTCAAATTTAAAAGTTAAATTCAAATTCAAAATGGCGGCCAAAATGACCGCCAAATAGACTGCCAATTATTATGGTAACTACAAGATCAAATGTCATTTACATATTGCAAAGTCAAAATGGCACCCACAATAGGTTCAAAATGACCACCAAAACACACTGTGTCGCTCAAAATTAATTAAAAGCCATTAAAAACACTGAAAACATGAACAAATCAAATGATCAATAAAAATGACATTAAGGATTAGAACAGGTAAAATTTCAAGGGTGTTTTTAACATCTTTCATTAAAGACCGAAATGTACTAAATCCCATAGTCATTACTCAATTCCTGCTTGATACGTAATTTAAAACAAATTTGGACTTTACATTCTAGTTTACGCAACCGTAACGAACAATAGATTGACTCATAACTAGAATACTCATGTCAACGAGATGTTATCAACTGTGACTTCGTTTGCAAATGTGATCACGAAAAGGTATCCCTTCAAGAAGCAGTTTTGCTTTAACACAATGTCTTAAAATTGGTTAAAAAAAAGCATAGCCTGTCAGTATTTAATCTTAAGAAACACTGGTTTTCATAATAAATAACAAATAGTAAGACTATAAAATTTAATGTAGACATTTAGAGCAAATTGTTTTTATAACAAAATATGTAATTACATAGAGTTGTCCAATGATAATGGTTGTTTGTAATACATTGACCTCAATTCACCTTGTCCATTGTATCATTTTACCATTTCCGGAATAACTATTGTATGCGTATTAACCGGCTATTTGTAATTGTATAATTCGCTCTAACATATAGTTCCAATTTTTCTACTGATTTGAGTAATGCATGACAGTGTCTTATTGCGGACGAAGAAAATATTTCTCTCAAATCATATTTGTATACACAAATACTAGACTTTTAAATCTTACGTCAGTCAAGAAAAAAAAAATAAGCGGAGAAATATTGTCCGCAGTTTATCGTGTGTATGCCTATTACATGCTATATAAACAAACGGTACGTTTATGACCTCGATTATTTATGCAATTTTGATATGACCCTGGCCTAATAAGTTACTCTATATAAAAGCGTAATCAAACATGACAACACTCCAATGATTTAAACATAAACAAGAATAGTCCTGAAAAAGCATATACTTCCGTGTAGTTTAATTGGTATATTAATTGGGGTAATCCGTTCGTAAGACCTTATACTATATAGTTAGGGGAAGTTCCCATGGACAAATACAATTTTTTTCAAAAGCCCTTTTGATGAAAACCCAGTGTTTCACATTTACTTGTCTTGATTCAAGTCAATGACATGCTTTGGTCTCAGAAAACTGCTTATAACTAACTATCAAATGTAAATCCTATTCACATTTCATAATTATAGCCACATTGAATTATTGATAAAAACTTTTGATTAAAACAAATAAATCTAACTTTAGAGTACACAAGAAAAGATTAAATTTACAGTAAGTTTCAAACGTGAATTTCAACTTTCATCAACTTTTAAAAATAAAACAATTCAAATACTAATCCAAGTTTCAATATTTATTTTGCCACTAGTGGGGCCTACAAAATTCCAATCCCTAAATAAAAAGATCATGCAATGGTTGAAAACCCCAAAATAACATTTATATATAGGCCTGTCTAAATCTAATCCATATAATAAACTGCTAAATTTAATCCATATCAGGCAATGCACATCATAAAGGCATATCATATCAACCCAACATTTAATTGACCTGAAAATAAGGTCACACCAACCATGCCAACTATATCTGTCTGTTTTTTTTTTCTTATTTGGGTTTTGTCTTTTCCTTCCTCCTCACATGAAAAGTTAACTTAATAGTTCATAGGGAAAATAGGGATAATA
>JXSR01S007489.1:1986-12044 GCA_000969725.1 Ophiothrix spiculata
GGGATTTTTTGCCAAAATCGACATTTTTGGTCAAAAACCGATAGCGCCAATATGTTCAGGGTAAAAATCCACTTCTAAAAATGTATACTTTTATATTGTATATGCAATTAGTTTGAGAGTTAGCGTACAAAAACCATTTATGCCATTTGATGGTCTACCCCAGCCTTAAGGTGGTAGGCTTATATGAGATATGATCTTGTTTTAGGCACCCTATTTGTTTCATTTTACTTCATTTTTAATTTACTGAGAAGATTTTCACACTCAAGAATACGTATATCGTGATACATATCTTAAAGGCAGCTGAACCGATCCAGTCCAAAATTAGCATTCTTTTATTGCAAGCCAATTGGATGTTAGTTACAAATAAAATGGGTTTGCCAGTTATCAATAAAAATCTCCAAAAGTTTTCCAGTAATACGCGATCGTTTTGTGCATATACATTTTAATCAAAGATATTTCAGGTGTAAAAACTTGTAGGAGTCATGACACAGTAAGCTTTCGTGTAGTATCAAAATCTCAAATTGTTTTGGAAAAGTAGGGGGATGAAAAAGCCAATAGAACGCACGTCAAAATGATTATAACATTTACATGTATTTTTCATGCAGACATTGCACAAAAATAGTGATACCAAATCGGAACATACCTGTTATACCTGCTGTCGGAGATAATCGCAGTGGAAAAACTGTAACAGAAAAACATTTCACATCTTAATTTAGGTACTCAATACGATTGTTCGCTATTATTACGCAATAAAAGTTAAGTTATATCAGAGATATAGGCCATTTAACACGAATAAAACAAAGGAAACTTTACAGAAACATTGTTCTTTTTTGCAAAAAAAAATTGCTACATCCTCCATTTGTTCGTTTGATAGTTTAACTACTTTAATATAAACATAGTATATACACAACTGCTTTGATTCAAATCAGTCGAGTCTTGATAGACCGGAGCGAATTTTACAAAACAAGATAAACATTTCTTTTGATGTGAACATCAAAGAAAGGATGGATAACGAGAAAAAGATACAGAGAAAAATATCTATATTAACCTTGTTTCTGCTACATCAGATTTTCCTTGCCTCATCATCAGTAGTCCCACTCTCAGCCATGCCCATTTGTTATTCCCAGAGTGTTGCAGACCAGATGTTATTATCTCAGCTGCTTTCGTCTGCAAGAATAAGAAAACATGTCTTATCATAGAAAAGATTACAATTCTTGTTACCAAATTGACATTTGCAAACACTATTATCTTAAGTACATTTGGGGGAGGTCCATTTGGACCCTGGATCGATCTACGCGCTAAAATGCAACATAACCTAATAAAGCTGTTTTATGTAGTTGTCAAATAGGGGTTGCGCATGTTTTGGTGCAAAAAGAAATCAAAATCGCTCGCGTCGTCTGTGAGACAATTAGCATAAACTGGCAAAATGATGGGCTGTTCAAATTTTGTTTGTTCCTAAAAACGGAACGAAACAACTTTTTGAATTTTCATGTCAGCAATGCATTTGTAATTATAGTCTGCTATTATAAGCCAAACTTCGGTCGAAAAATTCCTTTGGAAAAGAAGATTTTAAATTTTTGTGGCGGGGAATTTTTCGTAAAAAATTGACACGAATCAGTTTTCTGGCAGCCATTTTGAAACGGAATAACGGATTTCTTGTTTGGTTTCATATGAATTGTGTTGAGTAAATAATGTGGAGAATATTGTTTTTAAAGCGATCAACAATTTTATTGACCCCCTAACGGGATTCTAAAATACCTTATTGCACTTACGTGTTAAGTTGTCGCTTTAAATCATCGTAGTCAAGTACAACCATAAACTCTTTATACCTAGGGACTACCAACTATCATAAATAACAAAGAGTTAATTGGTTTACCGATGTCTCAATCCTTGCCTCGATAATCCGTTTTCACATGTTTAATTTGCATGTCTAAATTTCCCGCCAAGTTGGATTTGAACCGCGCAGAATACTTCCGGTAAACAAATGCCCATGCAAAGTTTGTGACGAAATATTCGTAACGTGACCCCAAATATAATGACTAAGTTACATATGTTCCGATTAACCGAATCATTCCAAATGTCAGTTTGCTAATACTTTAGACAGGTTTACTTGTTCATGAAAAGGTGGTAAGTTTCGGTCAGTCGAAAAATAATAAAATCAACTGTTAAAATCTGTAACAAATTTACAAACAAAACATATCTATAAATCACTCAACTGGTGTATTCATGGCGCAAATTTCATTTTTATTAAATTACCACGCTGTTGACCGATGAAACTATCCACCCAATTATAGGAGCTCAAAACACCCGTCATCTTTCTCGTCACAATCGGTGTAACAAATCGATGGCATGATTGGCTATTTTATGTGCATGGATGAATATAGTACCGAGGCAAGGATTGGAACCACAGATTTACCATGTTGATAATCCCTTGCTGTAAAGAATCTATGGTACAACTGGGAGATTTACAGATATTTACTATATAGTATGTCTACAATCATTAACATAATTAATAATTATACATACCGTGTCCTGTAAAATCATACACAAGTCCACAAGATAAGAACAGACGGTTTCGTCATCCGGTCGAAGATTGTGCGCTAATTCTAGGAACTCCTTGCCTAAGCTGAGGAAAGATAAAACATACATGTTTCTGTCCATCTGCTAACTTTATGATATATACAAAGGTCCTAGAATATGTTCACGCTCGTGCAAACTAATGAAAATCTGAACACTGTGTCTTTTTAAGGACATTGTAACTTAAAATTTCATGTGTACAATATATAGTATTAAGGGCCTTTTGCCTCAGAAGACATGAGTGTAACATACATAAAAAACAACTGTGCCTCGGAATCATGCTGTTCTTTTTACGCTAGACAATTATACATACATGTATAGCATGTGCTTGTTATTATCATTTCAGATTTTATGGGTAACAATGGATACACAATGTTTGAATTTGTAAGTTAGTATGCAGTATGATCTGTATCATTAACTTAACATATAATTAAAAATATCATGCATCACATCTCTTGTCAGTAATCTATTACATCACTACAAATGCATTATATCTCTGGCAGAAGCATTCTGTTGACCTTTATCTTTGAATCACTTGAAAATGTGATAATTATTATAAATAACCTTTATCAAAACATGGAAATACTACTTCTATGATCATACGAATTTCAATTATTAATAATAATAGTCAACAGCACCATTCTTAAGTATGTGTACTCCTGGCCGGGGCTAGGAAGCGCCCCAAACAGAGTTCTATTTAGAAAAAGGGGAACGTACACCTGAACACACGTGAGGGATTTGCATATATTATGACGCAGGGGTTAAGCAGAATATAACACTCGAGTGAAACAAGATACATGTATTTATATGAGTATAATTTACCTGGGCTCAGCCTTGACTTCCCACAAATACTTTCCAAGGAGTAAATAAACTTCTGAATTCCGTGATTCCTGTTTTAAGGCCTTTATAATCATGAAAGACGGGAAAAGGGTATAATTAATGTATAAAAACACACATCAATTGAAGAGTTTTATATAAAAAGTCATATGAAAGATTAGAAAATGAAACATAAGAAAAGTGCATTGTTGTGAGAAAATGGCAATCAAATATCAGACCTTCGTGCACTTGCCGTTAAATCTTGTTCTCTTTTCTTTTCTTTTGTTCCCTTCACTTGTCAATAATATGTGAATGTATGATTGTGCAAGCTAAGATATTCACCTTAAGGATAGAGGTAAGAAACATCAACGGGTCAGTCCGTGTCTCCATTCCGGTGCGCCAGTATTTGTTTGCTTGCTGCAAAAAATAGTCGGCTCCACGTCTACCATCCTGTAAACTATAAAAGTAAAAAAAATATAATGACTACCGTAAGTTTCCTTTTGTGGGGTAAAGTACTCTCAAATTCTCAGTTATAAAGAGCATGTCATACTTTGCTTCCAAACATGATCTTTTTTTATCACAATACCAACATTTCAGATTCCCTGAATAGATGGCAAAAATGTTTGATGTCAGCGTTAATAATAATTTTCAGTTTCTTAAAAAGAGTCAAAATGTCGCGGCATCAACGCGTGCTATTGCAGAAAGGCAAAACCCGTACTATTTCTTCCGATATAGAATTAACTAATTTTAGTTTAAGTTGATCACCTTTAAAGTAACTTGAACTGCTTGTGGCAAAATATATAAAGAATATCATTTTTATTCTGTATAGGTTATTAATTGTTAATTATTACAGTGTTAATAATTTCACAATACAGTGGTTCGCCTGTTCATTTAATTATAGGGTGACGTTTCCGAAATTATACATGTACCAGAATAAAGAGAATTGTTTCTTATGGAGACTTCTACATGTTTGGGCAGTGCTTGGTACATTTCTTGCCTACCGAACCGGGTGGTAGTGTTCTTGAAGAAACTTTGGAGGAGTTCCTTACCTATCACCAGTAGAATAACAAACAGGTCGGTGTTGTTTATGGCGACGTTTACAGGCTTGGATAAGTTTCTTGAACAGGTTTTCAGGTACAGAATCCTTTAACGACTGCTCTGGTATCCACTAGATTTAAAACATATTTTAAAAACATAAACCAATTAAAGCCAACGCTTAAATAATATATCATTTACTTACAATAAGAACATTTTGCATATGACAGGCAACTAAGGAGCACAAGTGCTAGAATCCTAGATGGTAGGTAATGCCCTTTGATATCTGTGCTTAATAATCTATTCTTAAAACATCTTTCTCATTTGCATACTTACATCTGTAATGGAAGCTATCACCGCTTCACAATCATTGCTTTCTAGTGCTGCTTGTGATCGGAGCTGTTCCAATTGACGCCTTAATGGAATTGTGGATAAAGAGTTGGGTTTCTCCTTTAATAGTTCCAGACCTAAGATTGAAACAAACAAAAATCAAAATAAGCCTATCATGCATATATAGAAATCGCCTACATGATTTTTGGAGCATTCACAAATAAAACCGTGACCCTGTATGCTAGGAGATTGTCTGTCCTTTTCTGTGAAACTTGTGTTATTTGCACAAGAAACGACAAAGCTATGTTCTCGAAACACCCAAATAATCTCCTTATTATCATGATTATGGATATCCGTAAAATTCTTCCAATACCATAAAGCTTGGTACGCCATGTCTTTTTGTCTGCATATAACTGTCATGATACCTCTTACTTCATGTGATATACATAGGGGCCTTTCGTCTAAAACATACAGAACTAGACCATCTCTTATTAAGCTTATTCAAAATGGAGCTCCTGTTCCTTATAGACTCACCATCGCCCCTAGAAGGAGCATTCGCACAGGGGACCAGCAATGGCTGAACACGTGGCTTTCGAACCACGGAGCAATCAGAGTAAAACATTTTGCCTAAGCAAACAAGGAGACATACTAAGTAGTTGGGCCTGGCTAAAAACCAAAACCTCTGTGTAAATGGATAGTTCTTGGTCAAATAAATGACGGAACATCATTTGTCCATAAATGAAAGCGGATCTCAATCAGTATTGGTGGATACTGATCACCAATAATGGCAGGTCTTAATCAATTTAATTTAATTGTTTTGTTGGTGAAAACTTCATTCTGACCGCTATAATAATGGCAGATCTCAATTAATTAATAATTGGTGCAAACACTTTCAGTCTGACCACCAATGAGAGATCGATCAATGTTGGCAGATATCAGTCAATATTGGTAAAAACTTCATTTTGCCAGCCAACAACAGAATTTATAGAACCCCCATGGCAAGTTTTCACCAATGTCGGTGGAATCTTCATTTCAACCAACAATTTATGCAAATATCCATCAGTGTAGATGGAAAATTCATTTAGTGACAGCCAATGTAGGTAGATCTTAATCATAGCTAGTAGATATGCTATAATTTTGATCATAAAGGCACATTTTAATCGAAGATCTACTTACCTTTGACGGCAGACTTGTAAGCTTCCTTATGATTGTTTGTTGCTAATTGTGCTTTTGATAGATACAACCATCCATAGACATTCTGTTTATCGAGAGATACTCCTGAATAATACAAAAAACATCAACATTTTATGATGTTAACTATCTACTGCCGTATTCGTACAAGACAATAAAACACACAAGAATATGACTCAACGTTTTATGCTCATGATTACACATCCATCCACATTATGGCGTAGCCAGATTTAGAGGGGCAAAGGCATTTCGATTCGATTTTCCGACACATGTAAGTAAGTAAGTAATACTTTATTGATCCGAAACCGGAAATTGCATTACATGAGATCATAATAAATAGCATAATATACATAAACATCAAACACAGCATATAAAGAGCAAACTACAATTCAGAGACAATGCCTCTCCTTTGATACTGAGAATTATGAATTCTTATAGCCCGAGGAACAAAGGAATAAAGGTATCGGTTAGTCACAGCAGCAGGTAGGCGCATACGTCCAGATCTAGCAATCAGATGACTTGACAGGCGATCATGAAGAGGATACATAGGATCATCCAAAACATCAATCAATTTCTTAGCAAGCATATCACTGTAGGCATTTTCAAAGCTCTGCTGTGGCGAACCAATAATCTTATTGGCTTTGTTCACAATCCTGTTAATTTTGTCTTTGTCCCCTTCAGCAACATTGCCACCCCAGCATAACAAACAATATTTCCATATACTGGCAACAACAGAATCATAAAACAAAGCGAGAATTCTGGCATTCACACGGAAGTAGTTTAACTTCCTCAGGCAATACATTCTGGTGTTTAATCGCTTGACAAGGGAGTCAATGTGTGAGTGCCATGCTAGCTTGTCATTAATTACAATACCAAGATACTTGTACGTTGAAACGCGCTCGACATTTTTTCCCTTCAGAACAATGGAGCTCGGTATGGAACTAGATTTCCTAAAGTCGATTATCATTTCCTTAGTCTTAGCTACATTCAACTCAAGAAAATTAGCATCGCAATAGTTGACGAACACAGTGAGCTGCTGTTGGAAAATAGTATCATCGTCATCTTTAATTAAACCTATCATGGCTGTATCGTCGGCAAACTTGACAAGTGTACAAGATGGTTCATTGGATCTACAATCAGATGTGTACAAAGAAAACAGAAATGGAGCTAAAACTGTACCTTGTGGTGCACCAGTATTGGATTGAATACATGTGGATATGGTTTTACTGCAAGATAATTTGACATATTGTGAGCGATCAGTTAAATAATTAATGATCCACGTCAAGATAGAACTAGGAATGTCATGATCCAGTAACTTTTGGATTAACAAATGTGGCTGAATAGTGTTGAACGCAGATGAAAAGTCAAAATACATTATCCTAACTGAATTTCCAAACCTAGCACGATCACAGTGATGGTACAATTTTTCAAGCATAAACAATATTGCATCTGAACAGCTACGATTACATCTATAAGCAAATTGTAAAGGATCGATGTAATCATCAACCCACGAACTCAGCCATTTCTTAAATAAACGTTCACAAACTTTCATAGGAATTGATGTCAGTGCGACAGGTCTGAGATCGTTCATGCAAGAAATAACTGACTTCTTGGGTACTGGAACTATACATGAACGTTTCCAAATGTCAGGAATAATCCGTTTTTCAAACGACATATTGAAAAGTATGGTAAAAATATTAGCTAATTGAGATGCACACAGTTTCAACACCCTTGGTTTAACCTTGTCTGGCCCTGCAGACTTGGTGATGTTAAGTTTCAGGAATTCACGATACACCTCATATTCTGACACCTGTAAATCACACCATGTGATTTTGCCTTTGAAATATAAATATTAACTAAATATCTTACCTTTGTTTAACCAAATTATTGCAGATTCATAGTTTGCTTGAAACAGGTTATCATGTATCTGGAACATTCTGTCCTGAAGGCAACCTGCAAATAAAAAAAAATCTTCAGTTAAATGTTGTACTTGTTCTACATCTTACGTGAATGATACCATAATAAAAATTCCCTTCAAAAGGAAACTAGCTTCTATATTCCAAATACAGCATGTATATTGGTTAAACTCAATATCTGACTCAAGCTGGGAGAATTTTGGGAGGTTGTTATGATAAACTGATTAAATGCATTGAAATTCTCACATGGCAAGGCCGTAATTCATAAAATGCACACGGCATATGAATTATTTGGACTAGATAGCATGTAAGCATGGTAAAAGAGCCTACAAAATTAGTAGTTCAAAGAAATTAAAGCTAGCATTTGCTATAGCTAATACCTTTTGCTAGTCAGAAACTACTACTGTTATGAATTCGGTCATGTTGTAACTTACCAATGTCTGTTTTGATATATTACTTGGGAAGAATTGTCAGAGGTAGTTTTTCAGATGGGAAGGATCGATGCATACGTAAACACTTGGTTTCTACTTCTGTCCAACGTTCTTTACACTGTGAAGTAAAGTAAAGTAAATTAATAAAGAAAAATATAAAGAAAAACATTTTTCATGGTATGTCGCATTTGAACAGTTAAAAATGGCAATATAATATATATCTTTGTATTCGTAGACGACACAGATTTTATAAAACAAGATGATTGATAGATTGATAGGGAAAAACAACTATTATCGTCATGACATAATGAAAGACGCTGGTATCGCTCATACACCAACCACCGTAGATATCTGACACACACCCTCACCCCCGTCCTCACCCCCACATCATAATTTTAGATTGCTGAATATTTTGTAAACAAAGCTTAAGAGATAGATCAGCTTACCGATTCCTATTATATCATTTTCAACTTTCCTGTTATGACGTTTTAACTGACTGATATCCATAATGATATCTCGTCTTTAGAAAAAGAAATCTATATATGTTAAAATTGGGCATTCAATTGCATGTTTTAAGACTATAAAATAAGATTTTTATTCTAACAGTGATTTAAAAATAATAATAACATGGTTCATTTCGTGTACATTATAGGTTTATAAATTAGACATACAGCTATGGACATACAGTAAACATGAACATAATTAACTTTTTCTTTACTTACGGTCATGGAGAGAAGTATGTCACATTTCATTTGATCCAATAAGCTACAATATGAAGAGTCTTTTACTAAACGACACGCTGCTTTCATCTACAGATAGATTATGACAAAACGTTTTGAGACCACATGATAGTTATATAGCACTGGCGCTGCAAAATTTCATTAGCAAGTACGAATTCTAAAAATAAATGTTCAGTTTGCGCAATGTAACTCGTATTTCCAAAAAACTCTGTTTAAGTTGCATGAGCCCTTCGGGAATTCCCTAAATTTTATGACGTCATTTTGTAAACAAATAATAAATTGCCGCTTCACATGCGCTCAACAGTCCTTATCAGTCAGTGTATTTATTGACATTGTTTAGATTGTTTGGGTTGTACTTTGTACCAGGTAGTCTGAGTTTCCAGACCCATACTCCATTTCATTACATATTGGGTCTGGGCTAACAGCCATTGAGAACTGCGAAACGCCGACAAAATTTTGAAATACGAAGCAGATGCACCTCTTGAAGCAACACATGTATGTGATCACTATCAAATAGCACTCAGCTCAAGAAGAATTCATAATCAAATGCTTTCATGTACCAAAAATCGACAAAATCTCAATTTTGGACTGCCAAATTCAACACACTTGACAGACTTAGACATGTTAGATGGCGTCAAAATGATGTAAACAAGCTTACAAAATCTCCGATTTTTAGAGTCCAAATGTCCCATTAGTCGTCGCAATTAATGTTTTAGTTAGTGGAACTAATGCTCTTGCCTTTGTCAAACATCGATGTACGCAACTTGAAGAATAAAATAGAAAAACCGGGTTGGCCAATTTTTGGCCATTGCGCCGTTGCGGTCAAGGGGCGTTAGACCTAGGTAGTACCAGGACAGGGTATAGAAAAGAAAATTAACCTTTCTGGGAACTTTGATTGTGCTGATGAGATTTTTCTGTGAGATTTATGAAATAATGCACGAATCTCTATAAAAACGCGCTTGTTTTTGACCGGTAGGCCTATTTGACATTCACCTCCAAAATTAGGCTCATTTATTTGTATT
>JXSR01S007491.1:68747-83917 GCA_000969725.1 Ophiothrix spiculata
GTTTTCTTCATCAGATGTCAGAGATGACCTCCAGGAGACAATTATTTTTAGAACTGATGACATCTTTTATATAAATCAGACATCCTGAAAATGTTCACATTGAGTTCAGTGTCTTTTAAAATCAATGAATTAGACTAGTCAATCTATGAAAATTCATGGGGGGTACTTGGACAAATGCAACACAAGATTTTTTGGTTGAAATTAACTGGTGATGACCTCTCGAACAACATATTAAAAATGTAGGATAATGTACGCTTGTCAAAGTTGGTTAATTTGTATAAAACAAAATGGCTGCCAAAACAAGGGGTGAAATTTCAAAATTGGTCAAATCTTGTTAAAACCAAACCAACATGTTCCTCTCATCACAAGGAAGCAGAAAAAGTATACTTTTACCTATGTCTGAAATATGGTTCTGGAGTTAAAGCCAAAAATGTGAAAGGTCATATCAGAGGTCACAGATTTGGCCCTATGGGAGTCCAAAATTTCAAAAGTGTCCGATTTTGTTCATTATCATGATTTGAGGTGTCCAAGTGTGGGAAAATATTGGATCCAAAACATGATAATGATAAAATTGGATGATTTACGCCCGATATTTATTGGTCTCGCTATGAGTTTTAAAATATTGGGCTCGACTGCGTCTCGCCCAATATTTTTGCAACTCATAGCTCGACCAATAAATATGGGCTCAATCGTTCCAATTTTATACCAAACTTGTCTCATTCCTCTTGCAAAAGTGTCTACACAAAGTGATATTTTTAAGTGTGTCAGGTCAATTGTTGCCATGGTAGCAGGCAAAACAAAGTCCATACTTACCATTGTATTGGTGCCTGTAGCACAAAGTTTTCGTTGACCTGTAACCATAGCAACAATTGATCTGATGTACTTTAAACTATTACTTTGTGTAGACAGTTTTGCAAGAGGAATAGTTTGAGACCAGTTTGAACAAAATCGGACACTTATGAAATTTTGGACTCCCATAGGACCAAATCCGTGACCTCTGATAAGACCTTTCACATTTTTGACCATAACTCTAGAACCATATTTCAGACATAGGTAAAAGTATACTTTTTCTGCTTCCTTGTGATCAGAGGAACGTGTTCGTCTGGTTTTGAACAAGATTTGACCAAATTTGAAATTTCACTCCTCGTTTTCGCAGCCATTTTGTTTTATGTAAATTAAACAACTTTGACAAGCGTACATTTTCCTACATTTTGAATATGTTGTTTGGGAGGTCATCAATAGTTGATTCCAACCAAAACATCTTGTGTTGCAATTTTGTCTACGTCAAATCAACATATTTACTAGCCTAAATATCAATGTTAAAAGAAGAGTTAGTGATTATTGTTGCTCTTTTTAATTGTGTCACCCCCCCAAAAAAAATGTGTTGAAAGTACAAGTACCTAATGTCTTTTATAAGCAATACAATTTTGGAGTAAAAACAAAATACTTTCCTTTCCTTCTATCACCAAAAGTTTGAAAGCATTAAATTTTTGGTAAAATAAAATGTATCCCCTTCCCTCCTTCCCAAGATGTTCAAAGCATGTTACTGGAAACAAATACTTAATTTTACTAGGCCTGACCATCCATCACATACCTCCTGTAAAGTCAGTCCAGGTCAAATTTATTTTTTCAGATTCAAAAAGAACACATCTTCAGCCTTTAAATGACACTTGTTTCAAATTCACCCAGACATGTTCTTCAAAGCATGACAAGTTGTTATGTGAGTGCAAGAAAGTTATATCTGCAATGGCTGCCCTGAGTCATATATATTTTACCACTTGCCACAAGAATGTGAAAAATCCCTCAAACTTCTCTGTCTTATGTTATGTTAGTGGTTCTTGAAATGTTTAAATGGTTCTTCAGGTGAGAACCATTTCAAGAATCACTGACCCAAGAGATTAAACAGTGTGCAATCCAAATTTATGACAAATGGCAGCTATTGCAGATAAAACTTTCATGACGAAGTGAGAATACCTAAAATCTGAGAAAACGTAATTAAAGTTTTCATATCATGCATATTTCTTAGAGATTGCATTTAGAAACTGTTAGTTTCCTTATATTTTGAATTTGAACTGGAATTAAAAGCTGATATTTAGCTAGGAGACTCGGACAAACGGCAGGAGCATTTCAAATCTGCAAAAATCACAATGTAGTCAGAATACAACTTTTATTTTTGAACTGTACATCAAAATGAAAAATGTTAACTTTACTGGAAGTTTGAGATGGACGGTCACATATACCTCCACCATTAATATTATTGTTTGCAAGAGAAACGAATTAGTCAAGAATTCTCAAGTATGGAATTAGCTAGTAACAGGTGACTCTAAGTAAGAATGAGGTTGTGGATCATGAAACATCCCTTTGAATTCTCTTTGTCCGTGTCTAAACAGAGCTGGACATTATTCCTATACCCAACAGCCAGTGACAAGCGATTTGGGCAGGTAAAATATACAAATACAACATGGTTTGAGGGGCAGTATCGCAAAATACTGTCTCCGACGTGTTGGATGATCGATGCGCCTTGGGAGGAAGTCTCCATCATTCAACACCAAGGGACAGTATTTTGTAATACTTCTCTGAAATAAACTATGTTGTATTTTGTTTTACTACACCTCAAAAAAGTCAAAATATAACTTGAAAATAAAAAAACAATCCACAAATTCGAAACTTTGCTGTGAGCCATACGGTAGTACCATGTGGAAATTTTTACTACTTTCCCTGTGTGTGTGTAAAACAAACAGGCACAACGCGTAATCGCATACTCGCGCGGCAGTACTTGCGTATTAACACACACGCGGAAAAGAAGTCAGAAATACTTTGTGCGCGTCTCCGCTATTAAACCAATAAAAAGTCTGTATTAACTTAGAAATATTCAAGAGGTGTAGTAATAGAAAGTAAGCTGCCCGACTGGCTAACTATTTCTGTAATGAGTCTCATGTTGAGTAGAATAGCTTCATGAATTCCTAGTCGGGCAAGCAAGTTTTCAAAGTTACTTGCCCATTTAGATTGTATAGAAAATACCAATGTCCTGCCCTGTGTCTAAAGCATACAAGCAGACCATTAAGTAACACATTTCACTAACCATAAACAATCTATACAATCAACAATGTTCTTTCTATACAAGTCTTTCATGGTATCAAAATACAATTTTTAAAAAATTCTCAACAGTGAGAATTTTAATTCCTTTAGGGTCATGGTATGTATCCCTTCAGAGTATTCTGATGTGAATACTGAATGTACAGTGTATCCCAGAAAAAAAATATTTGGACCAGGCAAAAATTCCAAATATTTGAT
This sequence comes from Ophiothrix spiculata, assembly GCA_000969725.1. Classification (NCBI taxonomy): domain Eukaryota; kingdom Metazoa; phylum Echinodermata; class Ophiuroidea; order Amphilepidida; family Ophiotrichidae; genus Ophiothrix; species Ophiothrix spiculata. The sequence continues at coordinate 72,042 of JXSR01S007491.1, forward strand.
AACACATAACTTTTGCGATTCAAATGAAACAAACGGTATCTCAAAATTCAATTCATGGACTATAGATTGCAATGTTTACATACTTTCTGAGTGTCCGTTAAACCTAAGAAAATTACACACAAAGATTGTAAGGTTTTTTCTAGGACACCCTGTATCAGATCGGCCATTACGTTGCCATGTCAAGCAGCAATAATAGTCCAGTGGTAGCCTGTACATGTGCAGTTTTAATTTTTGAATACACACACAATGTGACGAAGGAATTAAAATTTTCACCGTAATCCTGCAATCAATGTACAACATTTACTTCAATAATCTCTTTAATATCTTCTAACAATCTTTTTAATATCTTCTTTTCATATAACTTAAGTGATGACTCTTTCAAGGTAGCATGACTGTAAAAAGAAAAATAAATATAACAAAAACTTTCTCAACAATGTAACTTTCCCTGAATTGGTCCACAGAGACCTCTAATCAAAATTAATTGAACATTCTACCGCAAGCTTTTTAGTTCCTGTCAAGATAAACGGAAAAAGGATCTGTACGGTTTATTATGATTCTTTCTTTTCAAGAAACTTTGGAGGAAAAAATGGATTGCAAACAATTTATACCTAAAACTGCACAATAATTTCACAGGTACCATTAGTTAATTGTGCAATTTGAAATGTGCAAATTCACATTTTGGAGGTTTTTGAATTTTGAGAATTCCACACTTCCAAAATCAGCAAGTTTAACTCTTAGTACAATCTAAAATTTAGTCAATAAAAAATGTTGACCAATTGTTTATCTAAAAGCTTCAGTGCATTTGGATATTTCATGAATTGGGTTTTTGCCAAAATCAAGAAATTCTGATTTTTTTTCTTGAAAACACTCATTTTGAAATGTTATACTTCAAAGAAAGGCATTCTATACTGTTTTATCCTAAAGTTGACTTGAAGAATAAAAATAATAATAATAGACCCTTTTCATGGAACTCATTGTACCATGAGACAAACAATTTATCTTGCCTAGGTTGATTGTGAATCAATTCTTGCCAATTCAATTAGGCCAACATTGAATTGTAATTTTTGATGTTAATTATATTATTACACAATTCACATATATGTTACAAAATTATCAAGATTTGCCAGCAAACTTTGGAATTCAAATTCATAATGCTTCCCACCATCACCAATTGCCAGATTCATTGGGAAGAAGGTTTTTGCCCTTATTGATTGACCTCTATGGACACGAATCATCATCATTATGAACATATAACCTCTCTCTAGTCATAGGACAAGATTCTACTTAAATGTAATTTAGAAAAGTTCACCACATGGTGGTCGTCAAGATATCTATTTCATGGCATTAAAAAAAATTATTGAAATTGGATATAAATTATTCCAAAACAGTTGTGGTTTCTTTTTTGTGTAGTTATGAAACAAGCGGACAGCAGGAAAAAAAAATCAACACACATTTGAAAAGTTTACTGAAACAAAAAATGTTTTATTTTAGGCCTCATTAGTCTTTCTTCCTTTTTCCAGGAGTTGTCCTGACTATTATATCAAGGGCAATACAAGTAAATAAATAAGTTTACACTCACTCTCATATATACAAAATTATGAAAATTCAAAAGAAAAATAATTCTGACATATAATGTTATCTTCCCTACAACACTGAATTCACATATACTGTAAAACAAGAAATATTTGCGGAAAGAAAATTTTGCGAATCTCAGAATCTGTGGTTTTTGGCGGCATTATATTTTCACTAATTGCATCAGCATGCCATTGAAATCATTGTACATTATTAATATTAGCGGCAAATTAATTTTGCGATTTTGGGATATTAGCGAAATTAAATTGCTAGCAAATATTTCTTGCTTTACAGTAATGGCTAAACCGCATTTACAAAAAAGAAAAGCCATGTACATGTTAGGCCTAAAAAAAAAAAGGTTGACTTCCCCTTTGCAAACGACCCAATTTTTGGTGAAGTTCTCTTGGCTTTCTCGACAGTAAATTTGGTAAAAATATCATGATATTTCGGTTGAATTTACAACTATATTCACAGAATATTATATATTTGCATGAAACAAACATATATCTTGAATAAATAAAGCACAAAACAATGAAAACAATTGTGAAAACATTTGTATACCAGGTGAGTCAATAAAAACGCAATGATTTCATGGAAGCCATATTACAAGAACAAAAGCAATCTCGAACAATTGATGTTAATTTCGACATAGGTCATGAATTGACCTTTCAAATAGTGAAAGAATGGTGAGAATTGATCAAGGCGTTGCAAAGATTTGCTTATTTTAATAATATGGTACGAAAACAGTTCTGTCCAACTGTCGAGCATATGGTTTATTTAAGGACGACATAATCCAGCCATCACTTTTCTCGTTTGTTTGTGGATGGTCCTGAAAAGGGTCGTCGGAGCTTGATGACCCTGATAAAGGCTGTTTGGACTTGGTGGCATTGAAAAGTGTCGTTTGAGTTTGTCGAAGTTTCACTGACGTCCAGCGCGTCCATGGACATGGCTTCCTTGAAGGTTGACACATTCTTGGATCGTGTTTATGTGGAAGACTAACAGGAGGCCATTGTCTGTAGTATTCTCTGCTTGATAGTAACCAATAGATAATATCCAGTTGAGAAAGATTTTGGCCCCTGGCGGTACATTCAACTTGATGTTCTATTCCAACCACACGATTGCCGAAAAAGCTCTTGAAGGCGGTTGCGTGCGGCTTGTAGGGCACAATCGGAGCAGGATCTAGGAGCACCATCTTGCATGTACCACACTCTGCGAAAAGCGCTATTCTGTTGTTGATAAAAGGACCTGCGGAGACCTAGAACAATGTGGTCGTTGATGTCTAAGTAAGCATGGCTATCGATAGAGTATTTGAAGAGGCATGTACATTTGGACAGAACTGTTTTCGTACCATACTATTAAAATAGGGATATCTTTGCAACGCCTTTATCAATTCTCACAATTTTTCACCATTTGAAAGGTTAATTCATGACCTATTTAGAAATTAACATCATTTGTTCAAGATTGGTTTTGTTCTTACAATATGGCTTCCATCAAATCATTGCGTTTTTATTGACTCACCCGGTAGACCATTGTTTTCAGTTTTTTAGGTCCATTTTCGAGAAGATTCGACCGACCAGCCATCAATTTCACCATTAAAGGGTAAGTCAACAATTTTTTAGGCCTTATGTTCCATCATTTGTGCAATATGACACTGTCCAATTAATCTAACAAAATATGGAAGATGAATGGTTCAAAAACTCACAGATTTTAATATCTTAGTTTTGTGTACTTAAAACATAAATCCATGTCTCAAAATCAAAATTTTATGTTGGCTTCAAAGCAAGGTTTTAGCCAGGATTTGAAAGTAGGGCGTCCAAATTTGCGGCCGGGCGAACAGGCTGACTTTTTCAAGACATCGTGAGGTCAGCATGATTAATATTCATACTTGACAAAGACGATGATGAAGTACTACCAACATGGCGACCTTTTTCGGCAAACAAACGGAGACACAACGCTGTTTAAAGGCCATTTTGAAGTCCACAAAGTACATAAATTGATCAGATTTTGTGATGATGATAAATTCTAACATTCAACATTGAATTTCATATCGTAAAACGCATTTTTGGACGTCTTATTGGATGGCCTTTGCATTTTACAGGGCGTCCATTTTCGTCATCAGCAGTCCAAATGACGGTTGGACGGCTCTCTGGTTAAACCCTTGCTTCAAAGTATTACAGAGATTGTCTTTATCAATCACTCAACACATACCAATTTGCCATCTTTACAAATGTAAATGGCCACCACCAGTTGCATGTGTAAAGACTTCACACATTCACATTACTAGATGTCGAGCAGCACAAAGTGAGAAACGAAAGTTATCCCCTGTTTGTTCATGCAATAAGAGAAAATATTAATGGCTTGGGTTCGTATCACACTGGGTTTCAGCCTCGTGTGATTCAAACCCAAACCTTTAATATATTTCGTATTGCATGAGAACAAACAGGGGATAACAAATTTATCACTCGGCAAACAAGAACGTTCACTTATTCATCTACCCAACAATGATCTTGATATTATTCTTTGTATTTTATCTGATGATCTCAACACTGGTTTTACGTACCTCAAAAGTTTTGGATGACGTGCTTCATCCTTCATCTGGAGTTAGTCTAACAACCATAACTCAACAGAGACGGGGGCTGCCATAAATTGCCAAGATCTATGACATGATTTTGAGGTCAAGATGAAGCACATCCTCCACAAATTTGAGATACGTAAAACCAGAGATCATCAGATAAAAATAAAGACTGATTTTATACCGACACAGCTGAACTTTTATTCTAGATCTTGATATTCTACACACACGGGTGATGAATAACAAACAATTGGGATCACAGAAACTAAAACTACCAGCAATCATATTGAATCCTATGAATACCTTTACAAAATTTTGTACAAATTTCCATGGAAAATACAAATACCAGTTTGATCACAATTACGGAGCATAAATGAGGTGGCAATGAGTCCAAATATTACAGATAGTATCAACAAACAAACAAATAAACACAAAAAGAGCTCAGAAGATAATTATATAATACACTATTTGCAAGTCCAACTCTATCTCAGGATGAAATACTGTCGTAGAGTGTCATCATTATAGCATGTCATCGCGGTAATAAGCGATGCTGTGAAGACGGAAACGACGACATTGAAGTCAGTGCAGCAAGAGCTTCGGCAGCCTCTGACGTCGTCATGGGAACATTAAGCTGTGATCCTGAGGTCATGTGTTCTGAAGGGGACATCTTGATGTGACCATCGCCCCCGCCAGACATACCAAACTGTCCCTGTGATACATCACCAAAACTCGTAGGGCTTAAACTCGACACACTTGTCGGACTCGCTAACCTATCCTCCGGTGATTCAGCCTTGACTCTCAATGGTGATGCAGAGTTATTAAATGGAGAGTTCTCTTTGACTGGAGTTACTTGCACAGGATTCATTATTGCTGCCCCGACTCTCAAATCGGGTTCCGACTTGACTTTGAAAGGAGAATCAGTAATTGACGGCGGTTCTGGTTTAAATAAAGTCACTAGGGAATCAGAATCAACATGACTCGTACTGGCGATTACAAATTTGGATTCTTCCTCTCTAATTCCATCTGAGGTGCTACTTTTGTGCAGTTCACCAAAGCTAAGAAATGTATTACTAGTTGATGGTTTCTGTTCCTCCTTAATAAACGGCTCTTCAAGATGATCGTGTTCTTCACCTCGGTTTGGTAAGTGGCGGTATTTCTCTGGAACTACTTTGTTTTCTAAGAACCCTTCATGTTGCATATCGGAGGCTTGTGACTGAAAAATTCAAAAATTGAAGAAAAAGATGTTATTCAATAGATATTTTAACCCTAACAATAATGGTATTTCATCAAGCATTGCAAATCAGTCCAGGCACTGCTTGCGCGTTGCATTTATTCAAACGCGACCTCCGCGATATCATTGCATGCGGGTATTGTTGCATTTAAAGCATACGCGCTATTATCGCAAGCACTACGCTCACGCAGGTCAAAAAACGAAGTCATTGTTACCTGATAATGACCGCGCAGTTGTTTGCATAAAAGTAGAAATAATCCTGACAAAATACACTTGAAATCCCTTTAATTTTAGTCTGATTTTACTCCAAACAATTTTTGATCAAAATCTTCTAGTATTGCTTTAATGTACACCTAATAGCATAAAATTTGTGTACCACAGCCAGATACTGAGACATTTTTGTGTCCACATGAAATAAAATATAGATTTAGTGTACTTCTTAACTCTGTACATAAGAATATGTTACAATTTACATCTGATAAAGATGGGGGGTGGGGGTGGGTAGTAATTGCATCATAAAACCTTAGTACTACCGTTTGTACATACGCCAGTATCGTACCGTAGCAAATAGAAATAGTCCTCCACAAGAGTAAAAATAAAATTACAAAATGGAGTTGACCGTCCAACTCCAGCATATTTAGGTTTTACAAACATTGTTTTACATTATCTGAAGAAATCAACACTTTCTGTTTGATTTTCATTCTTACATGGCGGTCAATGGCGTATTAATTTTGTTTTGAAATCTATTCCACCCTCCTCTGATAAAAATGATATGATCAATATAAAAATTACTCGGAAAAGACACAATTTTTTTAGAAACTGTAGCTTTAGAATTGCTTTTTTCCTATAACAGGCCAGGGGTTTTCAACTAGTCTTTACAATGCGCCACATGAATAAGAAAATTGTAGGGTAAGCGCCAAACTTGCCTATTTCTCATGTATTTCTTTGTTTTACAGAGAGCGTCAAAGCACCAATACTTGTCAAAGCGCCAAATTTGGCGCGCGCTGTTAGTTGAGAATCCCTGTCCTATAACATGATTGATAAGGTAAGTTTTACAATTACTTACAAATCTCGTCTTGACTCTCTTTGGCAGTGGCTCTTCTGTGGCATAAATATCTTCCCTCTTCACGGTGATCTTAGACTCATTCTCAAACAGTACATCATAAAGTTTGACGTAGTAACTCTTGACAAATTTGCCGTTATATAACTCGTTATCCGTCCATCTCACCACCACTGCTTCACCTTTCTCTGGGTCTACTCCATGCACACAGTCATGGCTCTGTATCAAGAACAAAATCAGAACCAAATTTGAAATGCAAGACAACTTTCAATTTTTTTATCTGTCTGTATTCACAAGCAATTTTGAATACGTCATACTTGAAAAAGTTCAAATCCAAATCATTTTAGTAAAACTTCACTTTCTCCCCGGAGTTCTGCAAGTTAAAAATGGCGGATTTCCACCTGGGTTTGAGTCCGGGACCTCTCGCACCCCAATCCAATTATTACTATGTCAAGCCATAAAGCATGCGCTGCCATGGCAGCCATTTCATGATCATTACTTACTCTGCTCTATGACGTATTTGGACTTACGCGATTTTCCTAACTTTATGGAATGTGATTTTTAGATGTTTTGTATTGTTAGGATTAATGCACTTTACAAATTTTAAGAAAAAACGAAATTAGGAAAAAAAAGTTGGATGTATTGTTTTCCTCTGAAATTGATCAATTATAGTTACATTTACATTTCAATTGCACTTAAAAATCAAACATGTCAGTTGAAAAATAATTCACTATATTTGTCAAACATAATTCTATTTTAACTAAATTTTCTACATATCAAATCTGCAATGCAGGGTGTGTATGATGAGTGTGCCTGCCTACGCACATGATAACAAAAATGCATTGTTCTTGTCTTTATTGGTTGTTTGACAGGGTGATCGTGTGACAATTCTTTCATACTACGCAAGGTCATACGCCTTTATACGCCATGCATTTGTTGCGTTTAAAATTTCATGACAAGTAGGAAATTTCAATGATTTCTATACTACCATCTTATGTTATAGCAAAGCGTTATATTATGCCAAACATGGATCTTATAAGGAAACAAATCTTCTACCTACATATTACATAACATTTGACATTGAAATTCTTTTTGGCAAATTGGGAAGCAGACGTAAAAATTATTGCCTATTTTGATTTTGATTCCAAATTATTCAACTCTTACTTTTTCATCTACATCTGAATTAGTGGAAAAATAATTTGGGCAAATTTTAAGGTGTAAGATCCTATTTCAGCAATTATATAATTTACTTTAAACTGATTGACCTTGACCTCCGAAATGCAAGTGTAAGGTGTCAACCTCAGCTTGCATCTTGTTTTTTTCTTTTGAGAGGCAAAAGAAAGTATGCAACCCTTGGGATGAGGCTGTTATGTAAATACAAAAGAAATGGAAAATAGGTATACCAATTTAGATTACATTTTTTGCTATGCTATATTTCAAAAACTATAAAGAATAATGGAGGTAAAATTTTGGAATAACAATCAGAAAAATATGCCCTTTCATTTGGCATCAAAAAATATACTACTTCAGGTTGAGTCCTGGGGGACAAGAATGTGATCGGAACCAAAACCTTTGATTACTCATATGAAAAAAAAACATAATTCAAATTTACCTCAATATCTTGAGCAAAGAGATTGTCACTGAACGTGCCATCATCAAACAGGACATGATAGAAGAGCTGGTTGCGGTGACCGACAACCATCGACTTGTAGTAGCGATTGTTCTTGTACTTGGCTATCACTCGCTCCTTCATCTTGAGCTCTCTTAGAGGACGCTCCCGAGGCTGGCAAGACAATCACATGTAAACATTACAGTTTTATTAAATTGCTAAGCTGTATAGGGATTCTGGTTCTGTACTGGGCCTGCTCTAAAATGCAAAGGTATAAAAAATTAAGTTAAGCACCAGCAAATTAAATTGTAAAACCTACTATAAACTCTTACAATAATCATTTATCATTCAGAGATGTAACACATGAACAATAAAATTTCCAAAAATGCGTAAAAATGCCATTCAAACAGAGCAGTGAGCAATTCTTTTGTACTTGGCTTAATTTCCTGGAAAAAAAAATATTTTATGTAAAAAAATTCCTGAAAAGTTACATCCCTAAATTCATTGATGTTCTTTCATATATTTACTGAGTTTGCTTTTTTTTTTAACTTACTTGGTCCATTATCTGTCGGCAAATCAGAATTTGAAACAAAAATTCCATGTCTAGATAGTGTAAGCACTTCTGACACAAATTTTTTCTCATACTGCAGAGATCCAGGGGCGTAGCTAGGGGGGAGCAAGGGGGAGGAAAGTTGTCACGGGCGCCACCTCTAAGGGGCTCCAAATCGCCACTACATGAAAAATAATAGGACCAACAACAGGGGACATACTGCTGAAATTAGCCAATTTTTGCCTAATTTTTATGCGCGCTCCGAAGATTTCAGTACTTTTTAGCCTAAATACGCAAATATTACTGCAAAAAACGCTGGGAAAAAAATTTAGGCAAATTTTGGCAGAAATTACACATTTTAGTCAAAAAAAGATGAGTTTTTCAAAGCTGTAAGATTTTTTGGGGGGCCGTACCTTTTCAAGTTAACACCATCCTCCCCCCCCCACCCCCGGCGTCAGTTTCAATTCTTGCCCCAGGCGCCAGACACCCTCGCTACGCCCCTGCAGAGATCAGGCAGTCTTGTCCTAACTACCATCAGTAGGTCACAGTTTGCTGCCTTGCAGGGACATTATAAAATAATATTGACAAGGATTTATCCAAAACTCAAATATTTTAAATATTTGAACTTAAAAGTTAAAAGCAAGTCCAAACAAAATGCAAGTTTGAAATGTTTATCTTATTGTGCATGTGCACTGAAGTGCTTTCTTCACAATTCTGATCAGTATGATGTAATTTTAATTTAACATACCAAAACAGTACTATAGCATAATAGATAATAAGCTAAGCAAATATAGTATACGGCAGCTATTGCCATTCTAGAAATTAACAAAAAAAAAACCATGATGGTGTTCAGTGAACTTTTGTATTTATTTAGTAAACAGCTGCCGAGTTACCAAACAAAAACTTTTACCAAATTTGACAATCAGCTATATAGTGCATTGACACTTACCATATCCCGGTTTGGAAACGGATGCCTGAGACAGGTGGCGTACACTGAGAACGGCCAATCACTGGCTTCCATGATGACACCAGCAGCATGGGCGCAGGTCACGTGGAACGACAGGGCACATTTGCCGACCGAACACTGAATGCACGCTCCATTATTGGGATTGTTCTTGATGAAGGTTCTGCAGAAGAAACATTTCTGAAAGAAGAAAATGTTGAAAAAACATTACAATTCAAAACAACATTTTAGTTTCATTCATCATGACAAACTGCTGATCATCCGGGACCATGTCAAAAAATGCTCTCCGTCAATTAATCTTTGGCCTGTCTAACATGTTAATCTTGTTAATCTGATGCTTCAATAAAGCCTAAATACCAATATTTCAATATGATATAGTGGGATTTTTTAATCAGGAATATCTTTGCCATAGTAACAGAATAATCTAAGGAAAAGGTATTCTGTCAGACGCAGTTGTTGAATTTGGCGTACTCAGTCCTTGTTACTGGAGTGAAACTTACCGTGCGATGTCTATAGAGTGAATCACTATTTCCACAATATTTTATGTTTCCGCTCTGATTCATTAATATTTACTTACAATAAAGATGAAAGACACATTTTTGAACAATATATCAAAGAAAGGGGTTGATACATAAATTAATTTAGCTGAAAGTGTAAATTTTGCAGACTTTTTCATTGACCTCCAATGCAATGTTTCATGCCAGAGAGATACATGGAACAGCCTCAATTGACCAATCAGATAACAGGATTCTAGTCTGTGACATCAGTGCATCCAACAGAATACTTCAGGTCCTATCAAAAACACTCATGACCTGATCCTGACTAACTATGACCTGACCGTAAGTCACTAACCTATACTATACTTGGTTCTTATCGAATCCCCAAATCATCTGCCAAACTGATATGTAGAATCTGCTCACAATAAACAATGACAACAAATCTTAATGAACAAACAAGAACTCTCACCGTCACAGAGAGGTGTATACAAGATATTCACCCATGCATGCTACCTACCAGTTTGATCCTCGCTGGTGATATTCTGCTTATATTGATAGGTTCTCTAGCCTCAACGTCCTCAAAATACACGTCTGGTATGGCCATGGCGCATACGATATGAGCCCATCTATCTTTGTTTGTCAACTTGAGAGCGCCACCACGCAAATTACAAAGACAACATTCCTGTGAGAGAAAAAGTATACGGTTAAACATTGCAATATTTTTTTACACAAAACACACAAAGGTTAGCTACGTGAAGCACTTGATACATGTAACCTCATTAAATGTTTGAATCAATTATGACTGTTGTTAGTGCAGGTCTTTGTGTTGTTTTGACATCATATTAATCACTTAGGCATTGGAGAACAATTAGGCCACAACTTTGTGCGGCCGGCCGCAACATGGTCACAGCCTTGAATTTCCAAAATGGCAACCGTAGGTTAAATTGTTCACCTCAAGATTATCATAAAATATTCATTACATGTTTTGAAATTATTTAATGGTGCATAATCAAGCCTACGGTTGCCATCTTGGAAAAAAATTAATGCTGTGACCAACTTTTATGACAAATCCTTTGAATTTGAATGTCTGAAAAGCTTAAAGAAAGCTGTCAATTTCTGTAAAAGATCAGCAAAAAGTTGACTTACCGCAATAAAATCTCCTTCGTGGCATCTGTCACATTTCCATTCCCCAGATTCAGGTATGTTAGCTTCACCATAGCAACCTGAACATTAAAAAACACCAGAGAGAAAAACCGATGGATGGTTAATTTCAAATTGAAGAAAATGCAGAGAAGGACACATCTGCATGTGCAACAGGAAACAAAACTGAAGCTAAAGAAAACAACAACAATTGTCTCAGGTTCTTTTTAGTCAAAACCCAAAGCTCTATGCATCTATATTTGTTTTAATCGAGAAATCTATGACTTACGCAAACATATTTTCAATTGCATTTTTAGGTAATTTTTCCCATCTTTTTTAGTCGATGTAAAAAAATCTCTTGTATGAAAACCCAAAACATGTTTTTTTACTGCCTAAGAGCATGATTTCTTTTTTAAATTTCAGAACCATATCAAGTCATTTAAAGACTTGCAATGCCTCAAATATCAAGACCATTGGAAATAAATACAGGAGTGAACGAAATCTATAAACAATATAGATGTAACTGTATGATGTAATTGGATTTTAAAATTTGGTCTAATAAATTGTGAGCATGTGAGAATGGGGCTGCGTCCATCTGACGACAGCAGTGAATTGGCGCAGTTAGGGCTGGGATTCTCTGCTGTACAACTTACTTGCATGCACTGAAATCATACACTGTGA
>JXSR01S007491.1:107182-117379 GCA_000969725.1 Ophiothrix spiculata
GTATCTGTACCTGTTTTCAAGCGCCTTCTTAAAACACACTTGTTTAAATAATGTTTTGTCTTGTTTATATATTTGCTCTTGTTGTTCTGTAAGGCACTGTGTTCTCTGAAGAGCGCCATATAAATGCCACTTATTATCAAAATTGCAGAAGTCCAAATATGTCATAGACTGGAGTTGACAAGCGACAGCTTGGTGATATGAGGTACTAAACATAATATGGAGGGGTTAGGGTTGGTCCTGTGTTCAAATTCAGTGGGAGATGGAAATCATCCATTTCAGACATGTATGCAAATATCTAAGCATTTTTAAAACAAAGAGTGTGAAAAGTTTTGGGGTTAGGTATAACATCAATGTGCTAGCTGCTAATGTTCTGATCGTATGCATATTTTGGTTTAGCATCAAATTCTGGAAAAAAGCCTTCAGACACCTTTTCAAATAGCTTGAGACTGAAAAGGGTATCTGGCAATAAATAGTAAATTTTACAGGGGTGTGAGAGTTAAGATTTTAATCTGATTTCAAGATTTTTTCATGCCTTCAAAAGAGTCATGATTTCAGCTTTTTTTTGTTATTTTCAGCCTGTTTTTGGCATTTTGTCACTATTTTCAGATTTTTTTATCAGCTGACTCTCACAGCCCTGATTTTAGGGGGCTATTTCAGCAATGTGATGAACGGAAAATTTTTGACGACTAAAAAAAAAAATCGGAATGGTCAGGACTAATTTCATCCCCCGATAAATCTGCACTTCTATCTTCTTAATCTCTGTGACCTCACCATGTCTTTGGAGCACCAAAGTGAATATAGTTGATGCTGTAGAGGTCCATGTCTTCAGTGTGCCAAGCAAATGTTGTCTTCCACATCCCAAAGTACAGGTAGGCTGTATTGACGCCTTCAATCTTCACACCTGGTGACAGAAAACAATAATGACATGCACATGTTAACACAGGATTTGACATTGCGGTACTTAGGGGTTATGGCTATGTTAACATTTTTCAGCGATTTCAAAGTGATTCCGTCAAAAGTTGTCTGTCAAAATAATAATAAATAATGGAGGGTATTTATACCGCACGCTGATTACCGAAAGGTCTCAAGGTGCTGCTCAGGCATGAGAACACACATCCATAAAAAAAACCTGAAAATTATGACAAAAGAGCAAAATAGGCTGAAATTCAAAGAAATTGTGGATTTTTAAAGAGGAAAAAACCTGAATTCAGGTATAAACCTGAACATTCTCATGCCTGGCTGCTGTGTGTCCGCTCCACAGGAGAGTATCCTAGGTTGCTTACAGACGCCAATCACACAACTGACCGGGAGAACGACATGGAATTAATGGGAAGAAGTCCGATTTTTAGATGTAGAAGGAAACCGGAGTACCCGGAGGAAACCACCCAAGACAGGTATGGAATCGGTAAAACCAAATTCACATACACTGGCTAGCTGCATTGGTGAAAGGGAAGATATGTAGTCTTACACTTGTTTCTAGTAGTATGCTTTTAGTGAGACATTGAGCTATGTCTCAGTAAGTGAAATCGCTTGACTCTGAACCCACCATTAGCCTCGGGTCTTATATACATTTGGTAATTTTTAGCGGCCCCCATCTTTGTTGAGAGTAGGTTGAAGTACCCTGATGTAAATAGACTCCTTCACACCACATTCAAACCAACGTGGTTCTCTACAACGTGGCCACTACAAGTTACCAAATGTATATGACCCATGTCCGACTTCATTGACTAAGGTCAAGTCATCGCGGGAAACGGGTCATTTGGCTGAAGAAGTCTGCAGTGATAGCAAATGAAAATTTCCCAACAAGGTAAATTTCAGTGTTGAGATCCAAAGTTTAAATATAATGGATTTGTTAATTACCAACACAGATGAACTTTCAATCTAATCTTTAAGAAAAGGTTCTTTAGCTGAGTTTAGCCTCTACTCTCATTCTTGAATATTCACAATACAAATCACAATGTATCATTAGTGTTGTCAAAAAGTTTCCTGTGGAGTCTAAAACTACAGATTTTGTACTGACATTATCATTAATATTACTCTTCAATTTTAAGTAATGAAACAATTTTGTAAATAAATGCAGTCATAAGGAATAGGCCTAATCAGAATAAATTGCAAATTCAAGCTCCATATGTTGGAAATATATTGTAACTGATTCAAGAGAAATTTAACCCAAAAAATGAATCGTATACCGAAGTGAGAGCTGTAAATGCTCAATTTTTCCAATGAAGCTTGACTTACAGATATTATTATTAAAAAAACAACCACACATCTATTTGTGAGTCATTCTGAGCTATGACATCTAGAATATGGGCACTTTCAGCTGAATAGACTTTAGGATCATCATTTTATTTAGATGTCTCAAAACTATTTTCTACCGGCCAAGTAAACATTTCTTGGACAACATAAACAAAAATCCAGGTATGGGTTGCATAAATTTACAAACAATGAGGCCCTGAACTCTGGATTTTTATTTACACTGTCCAATATATTACTGTTTGGCCTATAACCATAATGTGTATCGTCATTTGTTTACATACCCTGTTCTTCCTCAATGACATCCAGCACAGTACCAAGCTTGTTGATATTCCAGATATCCCAGTCAGTGTCAGAGATAGACCCAGACACATCAGCGCCATAGATAGGAGAGTTATAGGCGAGATTCCGCCAATATTTCCTTTCTAGGTCCTCATAATCAAAATGGGATGGTGTTTTGTACCTGTATGCAAATAGTGGAATGAAAACAACAAGAGGATTAAATGTCATATAATACACATGTATATTGAATGCACAAATTCAGCAGTTACCTTGCACAATTCACCGACATGTCAGGGATCAATGTTACTAGATAATTGTCCAGACCACTTTTTTTTTTTTGGACAGGAGCAGAGGAAAATGGAAAACACTTATTTCAACTGAAATTTTTGGTAGATCTTTTCAAAATTAGACACATGTAGGAGTTTTTAAAGAAGCAGGAACTTGTCCAGAATCATTTCCACTCTTCTGACGTTACCAGAAACAATCAGGAGGCATAGAAAAGGAAGGACAACAGTCGCTATGTCAAATCATTAGGCCCAAAAAAAATTGTTTGGGGCAGATTTCCAAAACGGATCATAACTAAGCAGTGAAATTTCACTCTGGTTATGAGGCAAATATGAGCAATATTTTGGTACCAAAATCTCAAAAATTTGAAAATTTTTTGAAGCAATCGGACCATGCTCCTTTTATAAAAGTATTCATCACATTTCACTGTTTTCCAACAATTTGCTGCTGTGCTACATGTACCTTATACTTACATTATGTGGTGGGTTTTACTAATGATTAGGTGATCTGGGAAAACCTGCTTAATGTTAAATCTACAAGATACTGATTGTTGATGTTGTTGCATCTTCATGTGATCTAAACTTGCCAGAAGAAAAATTAACTTTACACATCTTGTGCGCCGAAGTTAATGTTCACATGCAACTAACATGACACTTGTGAGCGTGCATGATTAAACCTTTCTGTAGCCATGACTTGAAAATCTATTTGATTGGTTTGATGTTCAAGCACGGTGCAATTTGATATGGTTTTATTCAGAGTACCGGGGTACCTTACCTATTACATGTATACATGAAATAACAAAAATGTTGGTTATGACATCTTGTCAAGAAAGTCGTATAGATCTGCAATGGCTGCCGTGAGTTATATTTATTTAGCACCTTGTCACAAGAAAGTGAAAAATCCCTCAAAATGTCTCTTGTCATATATCAGTGGCTCTTGAAATTAAGGATGGGTTATTCTGTGTATTTTCTCTTATGTGTAACGTATTCATGAATGCGTGCGTGTATCGTGTACACGTATGAGATAGACTCAAAACCAAAGGTCAATGGCAGAACGTACAGCATTGCCAACAGTTGAAGCTTTTACCCTGGGAGCTTACCAAGTTTGTAAGTTTACACGTCCAGTAATATCCCACGGACATTAGATAGGAAGTAATTGATTAAAATATTCACAGATTTATGTTTTTAGTCCTTTGATGCCGCAGATTTCTGGCGGTATTTACCCCCTAGCAGACAACTTTTTTCTTGCACAGATCGCCATGTTGTTATTAAACCGATATCAATTACCCACAATTCCCCATAATAACGTGAAAATCGAGATATACCGAGAACAGAAAAATCAAAGATAGCGGCGATCGGCAATCATACGCAAAGTATCCGCGAAATTTTTACCAATTAAAATTTATTTTTTTGCTAAAAAGGTGAACGTTAAAACAAAATATTAAGTTTATAATCTTAAGAATCTTACAAAAAATGGACTAAATGCATGAGAAGTACTGTAGTTGTTTTCACATGTAAAAAGATAGTCAGATTTTTGCGATAATGTGACATCGTTAGTTATAATTGTGCATGCCTTTGAAAAGATTTTGTTTCATCCGTGTACACGTTTACCACTTATTTGTTACGTGTAACAGATCATGCGTGCGTGTAACGCATGATGCATGTAACGTGCCCAACCTTACTTGAAATGGTTCATCAGGTGACATCGTCACCTAAATAACCATCTCAAGAGCCATTGACCCAAGACTGGATATTCCAGAGAATGCAATTCAAATTTATGTAAAATGGCAGCTATTGTAGATACGGCTTTCATGTACTCACATGACGATCTTAGGAGGAGCTACACTACTTACTTGTCACTCAGTGCCAGCTTCTTGTATTCATGAAATGTCAATGCTTTCTTCTGGATGTTGAATTGTGTAAACAGTCCCTTGTGACCCATCACTTCTTGTTGTATAGGGGCTGGGATGGTTAAGTCCACCGTGCTGTAGTCCTTCCTTGGGATGAACTCCTTGGGTGGGATAACCTGAAAATGAAAAGTTTTGATTTTTGGTTCAGACAAATTTCTGATTCAACATGACCCATATAAGCCTGGCAATATTTGGTATTTTTTGCCGGGATGTTTTTTTTCCAAGCAGGTATTATGATATCCATAAAATTTGTGTTGTTTAAAAAAAACAGAAAAATGCATGCATGTTTTGAGTCACAGAGTAGGCTTACAATAAGGAGTTTGAAATCCGGTGGCACCCTGGTCTCTTTTGAGGGAGCTAACCTTAAATTTGGAAGAAGCAACGCTGAATCATTGGAATGACATCGGTGAGGTCTTGCGTGCCCGGTCGGTCACTGGTCAGCTGCCAGTACTTACTGGACAATAACTGAAGAACGCGTCATTTTAACTACAAGTTGAATTCTTGTGACATGCTTTCGGCGTGTCTACGGCTCACTGACACTGCCCTGTCTCAAATACACTGTCCAGTCACTGAGAGATAGATGTCCTGTCGGGTGTCCGCTGAATTTCTACCCAGTATGATGTCATAAACACATTGTTACCTCACCGCAAGGTTATGTGACCAGGATATTAGCCTGTGGTAATCATAATGCACAGCATACTCTCCAACTGGGAACAATATAATTACCAAAAAAGTACTAGATATATAGAGGGTCAAGGGGTACAAGTTCGTTTGTGTTGATCACTATTTGATGCTGTTTATACCAACTTGTATTGTAATTTTAAATTTCCATTGCATTGTGATAGCCAGTGCTGATATACATACCTTTGCCACGCCAGCTTTGTGAGCTCCCTTGGATTCCATGAACGCTATATAGCCAGAGAAATCCCTCATCTCCTCAAGGGTTGGTCGGAACACCATGATCTTGGGCGTCTCTGTTGAGCCCATGATTGCGCTCGGACTTATCTATCGTCTGTAAAAAAAAAGAAAAAATGAAAAGTCTAAAAAAAATCACATTTAAAACATCGCAAATACATGTAGGCTATGTTAAAAATGATCAAATGATTATTTACACAGATGCATAGCTATACTTTGATCATCACTAAATAGGCAGGAATTTTTTTTCATCCGCAAGCAAAGATAATCCCACGCACCATATACTCTATTAACCTTGAAGTATGCAACAAGAAATCAGACTCTGTTACAAGATCCATAGCATATCCCTTGTATTCTTCAACATTATGAACTGGTGGTTTTGTATTGTGTAAGAGACTAGTAATAATTGACCAAATCACCGCGTATCAATATTTTTAAAATTAAATTCTTCATTGTTTTTGGTATTATTTTTGGCTTATTTTATTGCAAAAATGGACAAATATTGTAAATAAATTTATTTGAATATTCAGCAAGATTTGGTACATTGTTATGACTCGAGAAATATGGACTAATTTACTTCCTCGTATGGTCATATTGGTTTTTGTGCGTTAATCGGCTACTTGTTGCATACTTCAAGGTTTACAGAGTATAGATGCAGAATAGATGCATGACTGTTGCATGTACCACGCGCGCTGCATCTCCTGCAATTTTGCGGTGTTCAGCTAAGCACACGTTTATCTGTATCAATTCACGATGTGAAAAGGCCCGCCTATTTGGTGTTGATCAAAGTATAGGGGCATGGGGTTGTCTTGTGCCCTAAGAGCAGGTTGCCTAAGAGCCACCTGAACAACTGAACGCAATAAATGTGTGTAGTAAACACTGACAGGCGTATTACCTTGCGTAGTATGGAAGACTTATCTCTTCACGCGATCGCAGAGTCTATCGACCAATCAGGACGCGCGCAGTACATTTTTGCTATCACTGCATAGTCACACACGCTCTTGGCCCGGCACAAGCACCCTGTTGTAGATTTGTTTTGTAGGAAAGCAGTGCTTTTTCCTTTACAGTGTGATACTCTGAAACATACCAAACAAGGATTTCACACGGTTATTCCTTTAATTTTACCCCCTTAACAAGTTTTTACCCTTAGTCTAAAAAATTACCCCCAAACACGTTTGGTCGGATTTCGAAAATATACCCCTTTTTGTTGAAAATCAGTGTTTTCTGACCCCTAAACACGAAACGTACGGACCGTGCCTCTTGACAAAAATACCCCCCTTTTTCCGTGTTATTTTGTTCACGCATGTGTACAAAAGGATGGCTAAGTGGTCCCCCGGGGCCTAGAGCCTCTGCAAATGGAAGTGCCTGATGTGTGTGTTGGCTACTAAGAAAATTCCAGATTTGTTATGGTGTTAAATACCATTATACAGTGTTTCTATTTCATTTACCCAATTAGCTTAAGAAAAAGTAGTTCTAATGATTACATTTCAATTGTACCTAAATACCCAACATAATTTCATAAAACATACTAACAACCATGCATTTAAAAGTTAACGAAAAAACACAACATTTGTGTTAATTTTATTGAAGTCTTAAATCCTTTTTGCAACAGTCATGAAGATAAATCTATGTGAAAATTCATCCGCGATACAGCGTCGGCCATTTTTGTTTTGAAAAAAAGATTCCCATTGTCAACATGAGTGTTAATTTGGGATGTCAATATTCCCCGAAGTAATTTTCAAAGCCATTAATACGAAATCTAAATTACTAACATTTCCCAATAAATAACAATATCATCAATCGAATGTGCCACTTACGAATCTCAAGATTTACAGTTAAATACGAAAAATTGCGTTTTCCTGCGTTGTTTTGCGTGCAGTGTTATTATAATTTTCAAGCCGAACTAGGATCAAAATGAAACGTAAAACACCAGTTTTTAACATAAGCATATCGATTCATACAATATTAATCGTAGATTATAGTAAATCATACCTTAAGTAATTCAAATATTTCAATTTCTGGTGGTAAACTTTTCACAAATTATGAAATTCAGCTGTCTTTTCGATGCGATGCACATTCCAACGTCAACTCCTATCACGTACACATCGTAGCGTACTACAGTAAACAAATCACTGCCTGCATGCCTGATAATCTTATAAATCTCCTCCAAATATAGCTAGCAAATAATATGAACTTCACCAAATTTATGTATCTTTAGTCATATTCTACTTCAAATCATGCTCTTACCTTCTGAAAAAAAGATCAGTTTTGCAAGAAATGCAAAATATGTTCACATCGTTAATCCTCAAGCGATGGAAAACTACATCTCCAAAAACCTGATGGCCTTTTCACTCAGATGTTCCTCCGCATCGAGTCGGCGAATCTCATTAAAATGCAATTGCATGCGCTTGGAGTAGTGAGATCAAATTTTAACATATTTGACTGTTTTTTTTACAAAATGTGAAAAAAAAAGTAAGTGCAGTATTTTTTTATGACATATTCCTTTATGAATGAAGAAGTTTTAAGCTTGCAGTTGAGTGATTCTTTATTTTTTTTTTGACAATTTCTACTAGATGCAAAGAAGAGACAACATTAGTGTACCCTGGGGAAGATGGGCCTGGTGGGCCAATAATGATAATATAATCAAGGAAATTTCCTTGATGATAATACAGGGCTATACCAATTATATTGTGTGAGGGGAGCAACATAGGGCATAGACCTACTTTAGCACCCCTCCCCCTCTCCAATAGTCCAAAAAAAAAAGGCATACCAAATTAGACCTGTAGGGGAGACCGGGGCATAGAAGTTACACGGCTCAGTTGTTACATTTATCAGTGTGCCCAGCGAAAATAAGATATGACAGGCTAACTAACATACTAACATTCACATATTGCCTACACACAGCTGGGGTATCATGCTAAACATGCCGTGTGTCCAATGTTTTGTTAAAACATGGCATAAAAACAATTTTTTGTAGGCCTACTCTCTAGTAGGCCAAGTTCTGACAAAACTTTATTTTTACTCTAACTCTACGTAGGTACATAATAATAGCTTCTAAGTATCGTAAATATAGGCCTAGTACATGTACGCCTAGCTATTTTACTTAGGGCCTACATATCCCAAAGTTATGATTCTGCTTCATTATGTTCAATATGGTCAAGTTTGTGAGAAAAAGTCACCATTGGGATGGTTGTTACACCATCATATATGTGGCAAAGTAATAACTTACCCCAATTAGCCCGGTAGGCCTAAAGCCTAGGCCTACATTTACTGTGATGAACTTGATTTCGTTTCAATTTTTGTGTGTAAATATCATTTAAACATCAGTGCTACAATAAAGTAAGTTATGTGCTTAGTTATACAACAAAAAAATACGAATTGATTGGGTTTCTTGGCAGAAAAGGATAGTTTTAACTATCGTCCAAACACCCATTGATTTAACGTTGCAACAACTTATCCCGTCTGGTGAACAACTAACCCGTAGGCCCTATACCGGGTAGGTTGTTACAAAAAGATAACTTCATTAATTAGCTTTAATTAATAAGTAGGTAATTACTGTTTGATGTTTTCATGTTTTTTATGCCTCGTATTTTAGTCAACATGATAACCACAGACCCAAGATGGACTCTTTGGGGTCTTCTATGGCCGAGCGGTTACGAATAAACTGAGTCCTTCATGGGGTATGCATGCATGCAAGTACAGTCATTGATTGTATGGCCCGAAATGTAAAATTTGTAACATCCATCCCCGGTCTCCCCTGCATATATGGTCGAATCCAATGAATTATGCACAAAAGGGCATTGAACATCAACATTTCAGAAGCATCAGATTTTATTGACTTTTTCCGTGTTTAAAGTAAACATATCAAACTTTCAGTGAAAAGATTTGCCATAATCTCTTCAAATAATCACGGGACAGCATGCTGAAGTTGATGCTAAAATCACCATGTTACCTACGAATACCGATATCATTCTTTTAAAAACGTGATGGTTTAAAATCTAAAATGCCCAAATTCCTACAAATTGATGGTTTTACGCATGGTGTAGGTCACCTGGTGTTAGAAAAGGGCAAAGCCCTTCTCAAATATGTGTCTTGTCACTTCTAAAAAAGTAGTTGGCTTTACGAAATTATAGCATTTCTTGTGAAAATTGTATTTTTAGCAGTTTCTGTATTTTCTTAGTCAAATGCCTGCACATGTATTCATTGTATTTATTATGAAAAGTTGGATATCTATTTTCTAGAAAAGCAAGAATTTTAGCATACACATTAAGATTTTCAGTTTTGGAAGGAGACATACACATCAGTATTCGTAGGTAACAGGGTTAATATCGGAATAAATATTTCTAGATAAGCAGTGAGAATTTAAAAATATACGTATATGAACCATTTGATATTAATTTTTGAATTGATTTCCTCCCACCTGTTCTGATTGGTGATAGTTTTGGACTAACCTCTCAATAATAATCATACTTTTAATGGATTTTGAAAAATGACATTTGATACAGAATAGGGTTAAATGCAATTTTTTTAACAAATTGAATATCTGTGAATTG
>JXSR01S007493.1:30882-41002 GCA_000969725.1 Ophiothrix spiculata
GGTAGCACATAGCCTCGTAGCACTACTTACCTCCGGACAGCACAGCTTCAATAAGTTGATGGATTTACCACACACATAGATGTCATATGCCATGTCTTGAAGAAAGATTGGCACATTATCCTCAATGGTAGGGGTGAGTACCACATTGCCTCGTAGCACTACTTACCTCCGGAAAGCACAGCTTCAATAAGTTGATAGATTTACCACACACATTGATGTCATATGCCATGTCTTGAAGAAAGATGGGCACATTGTCCTCAATGGTAGGGGTGAGTACCACATAGCCTCGTAGCACTACTTACCTCCGGACAGCACAGCTTCAATAAGTTGATAGATTTACCACACACATAGATGTCATAGGCCATGTCTTGAAGAAAGATTGGCACATTATCCTCAATGGTAGGGGTAGTTAACACATAGCCTTCTGTCCAATAATGCTTATCTTATATGAAAGAAAACAATTGAGAAAAATGATAAATGAAAAGTTTCACACCATAAGCTAGTTCAAATCTGTAGTAAATTGCCTCATTAAAAATGCTTTCATTAAAAAAAATCGCAATTCTCAAAAAAGTATTCAATTGGTTTTACAATACAAAATCTCAAAAGTGGTCCTGCCAATTAAATTCAGAGTTTTCAAAAGGATTTACTGTTACTAAGAATCTCTGGATTTTTGGTTTTGCAAAATAAGACAGACAATTTCACAGATTTGCATTTATTGACGTCAGTGAAAAGAATCCCTAACCCTTTTACAATTTACTTACTTAAAAACTATTACAATATACTTGAACTGAATGATTAATTTTAACTAAACTCTATTTTTAAATAAGCTCCCTAAAATTAAAACCAGAATACTCAAACAATCGAGTTCTATGCAGCCCATACGCAAGCGTTATCAAAAAGTTTGACAAGGTTCATTGATGACTATCAATATGACGGTAACATTCAATAGACCTTTTCATAATCCATTCGGAAATCTCCAGAACATTGATCACATGGCCATTTTTTCAACCAATCACGTACAAGCTCATTAGTATGCACGATTTTGTTAACAAAATTTTCCGAAAATTCTCTCGCATTTCGAATTAACGAGAACGTGAACTTAATATTCTGGTTATTGTGTTGAACAGTTACTTTTTCTGACGGCAATTGCCGGAAAGTGTAAAATCAGCTTCGGAAATTTTCGGAAAGTCACGTTTTTGAAAAGGTCTATCACATCCAACTGTGTGAAAAGCAGTGGTTTATTTAAGTACAATATATAGTAAACTTGACTACAGTAGTACATGTGTTAATGATTAAAAAATGTGATACAGGAAGCTTATTTCAAAGAGAAAGTTGACTTTAACCCAATGTCTCCTTTATTTAAATGAACTGAAACTAAGCATTCTATTAATAAACTGGCTCACCTCTGTGATGGAGATAGGCATCATTGGTAGAGATCATAAACTCTCCATAGATGTCATGACATACACCATGAAATATCCAGTCTTGCACATGCCTGAAAGATAAAAAAGTACATGTAAATCTAATGACTACACAACTGCTGAAGACAAATTCCGTTTATGAGATCAGAATCAAATGAAATCAAACTTTATTTACATTCAAACAGTACAGAAAACAGTTAACACAGTTAAAAATCTTATGGAGGAGACGGCTGGAAGGCCAATAAGGCCTGTTAAATAGCCTACCCCTTTATAACACTACACAACAAAATGAATAAAATAAAGATACTACAAGACACAACAACGATGGGCTCAAAGGACGTAGGAGAGATGCAAGTGACTTGTGAGCAAAAACCCTTCTAATGTGAGGCATAGTGAGCATGTATGTGTTCCTGCTGAGGCCATATAGCACGCCATTGGCACAGGAACTGGGAAATTTGGCGCAACAGGTTTCTGATGTGTGACAAAGGTGCTTTTTCTTCTGTATTTAGTTACTTTTAGCCTTAGCTTGTAATTTTGGCGCCAGCGTCTCTTCAACTTTGACAAAATTGGTTGAATTGGCGAAAGCTCAAAAAGCTTAGAGGGAATGCCATGATTTTTTTATTGCTGGTAGTGTCACTAGTGAGTGAAACAAATCGAGCCCTCATGCCTCACAGCTGGACCGGACCCTAAAGGGATCTGGAGAAAAATCCAGTAGGGGTTGACAGGGTACAGCCCTTCCTCTCCATTCAAAACCCCTTTCAAGGCTATTCTAGAAGACATATTTTCCAGAAAAAGGTCATGTTATAAAATATATCTTTGACTTCTGAGCATGTAGATTGTTGTTAAAATAATTACAACCTGTCTAGCTGCAACATCAATGTGATTAACTCTCCCATAGAAGGCAACAACATTTTGATTCAAAATAGGTTGATTTTGACAAACTCACTTTGATTTAACAATAATAATAATAATAATAATGAGATTTGTATAGCGCCTTTTACAAAGTATGCAAGGCGCTAGAGAAAAGGAGAGGGGAAAAAATTAGGTAGGAAAAAGATGAGACTTAAGACGGCCCTTGAACCCTGACAAATCACTACAACCACGAATGCTCTGCGGTAACTCGTTCCAAAGATGGGGACCAGCAACTGATAAAGCACGATCACCCAATTGCTTCCTGGAGCGGGGAACAGAGAAAGTGATGGTAGAATCAGAACGCAGAGCATACGTGGTCCTATAAAGCTGAAAATAAGAGGAAAAGTATCGAGGTGACTTCTGGTGGTGAGCTTTGAAACAAAGGCACAGTACCTTAAATTGAATCCTCTCAGGTATGGGCAGCCAATGAAGGGAACGTAAAAGTGGAGTGGCGTGTGAACGTCTAGGTTGTCTGAAAATAAGACGTGCGCATCTATTTTGCAGGACTTGGAGGCGATTTAGTTGCTTCTTATCAATGCCATATAACAGAGAGTTGCAATAATCTAACTTAGATAAGATGAGAGTGCGAACAATGTTCTGTAAAGTTGTTATATCCAAAAATTTACGAATACGATACAAATTTCGCAATGAAGACATTCCATTGATTAGTCATAAATTTCTTCATTTATTAAATTACTACACTTGCTTACCAATGGAAAAATCAAATCAATCATTGTAAACAAAGCACTAAATTAGTGGGTAGAATTTAACTTCACACCTGCAAGGTTAGTACACTTTTTCACTTATAAAATTCAAGGACTTTTCTAAGAACAATTCAAGGACTTTTTCAGGGACTTTTCCATACAAGAATACACACAAGAACCACATACCCTCTACTCAACAGAACTATGTGGGGTGCTGGACACTGTGCAATAGATGTGACTTCTTAAATAATTTATCAGCTGCGGCCAGCGGAATATGTATCAACCAAATACAATTGTTTTCGCCCATTTTTGGATAAAAATAATTGAATGGTAAATTCTTTTGACATATTTATTTTTAATATTTCTGCTATTCAATAATTCAAGGTCAGTTATTCAAGGACTTTCAAGGCCTGGGAAATGCAAAATAAAATTGAAGGACTTTTAAGGACCTGTACTAACCCTGACCTGAAACATCCTTGTGATGTGGTGCAAATTACTTAGCATGAAAATATTCACGTTTACAGTATATTAATGGGTAGAATTCAATTAAGCATCCTATACTCACATAAGGTAAGGCCCACAGCTGGTTCTGAGCAGTGATAACACCAAGCGATATTTCTGTAAATTTCTGCAATCTAGAGCTTCTTGGTACAAATATGATAGCAGATTGATTCCAGTAGGAAAGAGATCACCCGGGTCTCCTGGTTGACTACCACATCCTCTGCCTCTCTGGTTGCTCATACATAAATCAGCAAGGTACCTATGGACAGGAATTCAACAACTTGACAAGTATACTTCGTATACCTTTAAATTTTTTGATCAACCCTAAATAGGTGGGCCTCTTTACATCCTGAATTGATACAGACTCAGCGTGTACGTAGCTGAACACAGCACAACTGTAGAAAATGCAGTAAACTACAGCGTGCGTTGCACGTGTGACTCGCACATCAGTATCTATGGCGTGTGTGCAAGTGGGGTTATATTTACTTGCGGATGAAGACAAGCCTCATTTTCCCGCCTATTTAGCGTTGATTAATGTATAGGCCTTTCTACGGTCATATTCAGAAATGTCATAAGCACTGGAAATTCATAAACACTGGAAATTTGCCAATCATATAATACAAATGTGTGTGAATATGACTACTGTCACACAAACACAGAACAACTTGGCAACATAAAAGCAATCCCTTTAATAAATATAATATAGATTCAGAGTCTCTACGGGGTGAGTACCACATAGCCTCGTAGCACTACTTACCTCTGGACAGCACAGCTTCAATAAGTTGATAGATTTACCACACACATAGATGTCATAGGCCATGTCTTGAAGAAAGATGGGCACATTGTCGCTTTATGTGCATTTGGTTTTCAGTCCATGCTCACTTCCGCAGGTTTTACTCCGGGTCCTCCGGTTTTCCTCCTGTACTAAAACTGAATATTAAAGAAAGATCTAGGACCCCAATGGAAATAAGCTTCATTAGAGGCTTTATTGGGTTATCCTTGGCTATCAGCCAAAAGAATTCTTTCTTTCTTTCTTTCATATAGGAAAGCAATAAATCTATAAAACCACACGAGTATGAAAAAAGCATTTGGCAGAGTTGAAACACACTCGAAAAATTTATATCTAAATGACTCAAATTTAATTTAATCAGTATACATGATGAGTCTGTATGGTAGCCCTGGACCTTATAGATTCAAAATTGCAAGTCAAGGTGTGTGTTTCACATACCTCAGTTGACTTGTTAGTTCACCAAACTTATCCTTGATTGTCAGCAATGTCAGTTTTTCAGTGTCAGCTGGTACAAGCTGCACCAAGGCTTGATAGTACTGTAAGAATCTGCGCACTCCCATTGTGAATGCTTGAAGAACTAAACCACCACTGTATGTTGAATCCAGAATGCGTTGTTTGGCAAAACGACTCAGATATAAGTAGTCTGAACCTACAATGAAATTTGACAAATACAATGAGCTTTGAATAGCATTAGTTAGTTTTAGAAAAAAAATAATGAGCAACACTGGATATATTGTGTATGCAATGGTCAGATATCATTATTATTTTACATATGAAATTAATACCAAGCTTTAATATAGGTATGCATAATAGCTCTGTAGTTTAAAATTTTTACTTTTACATTGCATGGGTACAAATTGGACATCTGTAATTTCTGGTCCATCAGTCTTAATACTTTGAAGTACACTACTAGTAACACATCTAAAGACAGCGATTAGCAACATTAGAGGGGAGCGTGGCCAAGCAGTTAGAGCACAGGTCTTGCAATACAGAGGTTGTGGGTTCTAGCCCCGGGCCAGGCAGTTTACGTCTTCTTGTTTCCTTGGGCAAGAAACTTTACTCTAATTGCTCTATGGTTCGGATAGTCATGTTAAGCCGTTGGTCCCCTGTGCGAATGCTCCTTCTTGGGGTGCTGCATACAGTGTATACCTGGTCAGTCATGGAGCTATTGAGTGTAAAGAAACTGCTGGCATACCATGTAGCTAGCTAACTTATAATGATATCAAGATAGAATATCTAATCATTAAAGGAGCAAGGTCCGATTGCCTCAACTTTTTTTCAAACTTTTTGAGATTTTATTATCAAAATGTAGCTCATATTTTTCTCATTACCCATGTGAAATTTCACGGCTGAGTTATGTTCCATTTTGGAGATATATATGAAAATGTGTCTAATTATGGTAACCATAATCAATTTTACACAGTAACGTATAGGCGGCTCTGAAATACAAATTTGCCCAAAAAATCAAAACAGTTACACCAATTATGCTGAAATTTTCAAACTTAAATCTCTTGAGTGGCCATCTTTCATATAACATTGAAAACTAAATTTTGACCAATTGGACTATGCTCCTTTAATAACATTTAAAACAAATCTGTAACCATCAAAACAGGTGTCTTTCCAGAAAAGAAAAAAGTTGTGCATACCTATAGCAGCAAAATCTTCCAGCAGATGGTGAAAGCTATGTGGTGTTAATCCTTTCAAGCACACGTCTCTGTTCACTGTTAGACATCGATGTTCCTATCAACAGAAAAAATGCTTTGTTATTACATAGTCATGCTTTGTTTGAATATGTCAATTAAAAGAATTTACAGGGAAATCAATTGGAAACAACTTGAGGCATATCTGTGTTTGTCTTAGTCACAAGTAAATAGGTATATTAGAGCACGGGTCTCGTAATACAGAGATTGTGGGTTCAAGCCCCGGGCCTGGCGGTTTTCGTCTCCTTGTTTCCTTGAGCAAGAAACTTTACTCTACTTGCTCCGTGGTCGGACAGTCACGTAAAGCCATGGGTCCCCTGTACGAATAGACTCCTTCATGGGGTATGCATGTTATGCAAGTATTTGTATCATTGATTGATTGATTGATTGATCATTTAATCTAATTAATCTAAAGATACGTAAGTTCATACGTGCAGGTTGAAAATATTTTGTGTAATTTGTATATGGAGTTATTCAAATGTACAGCATTAGAGTCTGCCCCTCATTGTCTCTGCGTATGGCTTCGCTTCGTAGATGATACATTCCTAACATTCGTAATTATCAAGAAACAATATTTTAATGAGTTTACAAATCACATCAACAGTCAGAGTGTATATTTAAAGTTCACATGTGATTTATCCCTTCTGGATACTGCTGTTAAACGGTCTGAGCATGGGACATTGTCTGTTTCTGTATAGGCAGGAGCGGACATCCGGGAGTTTTGTTTACATCCTGGACGTTTGTCCAAATAGCGCGGTGAAAACATTTGCTGACTTCCCATTCAACTCAATGGAGAATATGACGGCTCGCGGAAACTTCGATTGATTTTAGCAAATTGTCAAAATATTTCGATTCAAAAATTATATGAGATGTGTGGTATTCAAGTCATAACAAAATGACAAACAGCTCATCATTTCACAGATTTTCGTCTGGCTAAAAAAGAAAGAAAATTAAGGGATGCCTGGCTGAAGTATTGATTGTTTTCACCGCGCACAAGTCCAACGTGAGTTATTTTTAGATCATTGTGCTGCGTATACCCTGCGTATGACGTAGGTCCACTTTCGCCTATATCGTGAACTAGACATACAGACCAGTACCTCAGCTTTGAGTCCAATCATCCTCTTGAACATAAGCTGAGTGTCATACAGACTCTTGTTCATCGCGCAGAAATCACAGTCACTGACACTAAGGACAAATATATCGTGAACTAGACATACAGACCAGTACCTCAGCTTTGAGTCCCATCATCCTCTTGAACATAAGCTGAAAGTCATACAGACTCTTGTTCATCGCGAGAAAAAAACAGTCACTGACACTAAGGACAAATATATCGTGAACTAGACATACAGACCAGTACCTCAGCTTTCAGTCCCATCATCCTCTTGAACATAAGCTGAGAGTCATACAGACTCTTGTTCATCGCGCAGAAATCACAGTCACTGACACTAAGGACAAACAAACAGAACTTGAGCATGTAAAAACAGCTCTTGGCAGATGTAGATATAAACCTTGGGACTTTCCACAAAGCTTCAAAATTCACACAGAAGCAATCATCTGCAGCCCCAGTAGCTTCAAAAAAACGAAATACACATGTAACAATTCCTTTGGTGAAAGGCACAAGTGAAAGACTATGGAGAACATTTCAACTGTATGGGAAATCTGTAATTTTTAAGCCTCTACAAACTCTTTGTCAACGTCTTGTTGCCCCAAAGGATCTAACTGAAGATGATGACAAGTCAGGTGTTATATATAACAACCCATGCATGGACTGTCAATCTGTTTATATAGTTAGAGAGGCAATACATATTAGGAAGGACCCTCGCACAAAGATCAACACTTCAAAAGGATATGAACTCTCTCCAATTTATAATTGTTTATTGAGATCTACAAAAAACACCACTTCTGGAACAACATCTAGAAACACTGGATCTCACATTAACATCCATCCACTGATGAAGGGCGGTTTGGTCTTGAAATTATCTGGGAAAAATAATTCCGGTGAGTGCAGTAGAAGCTTTAATCATCAAATTTATAGCAATTAATCTGTTTTATAGAAACACTTTGTCAATCACAAATCTACATAAATAGAATATACACTTGGGTAGATCATAAGGCCCAATGGATTGTATGATTGGGCGTAACAGAGAAAAAAAAATCATGGTACAGTATGAAAGGTCTTCTTTAAATTTTCAGCAAAAACCACTCAATTCCATTTGTTGGTTTTTTATTAATATTTCTAAAAGCACTCAATTCACTTTAAATTTGGGTGCTCTTCCAACCCTGTAACTTTTATTTGTACAGAAAATTAGGGTTGGGTGAGTTACGACTAAAGTATAATAGAGAAAAATGCTAGATTTTAATACTCAGACCCTACCTTATCTAGTTGGAAGAGGATTGACGGCACCGCTATTAGGACATGCAATGCATCCCTCACCAGGGCTTTCTGGTCCAATGCCTTAATCTGAGGTCTCAGTGTTTG
Organism: Ophiothrix spiculata; assembly: GCA_000969725.1. NCBI lineage: Eukaryota > Metazoa > Echinodermata > Ophiuroidea > Amphilepidida > Ophiotrichidae > Ophiothrix > Ophiothrix spiculata. The sequence continues at coordinate 39,390 of JXSR01S007493.1, forward strand.
ACCAAATCTTACCTGGTCTAGTGGAAAGACGACTGATGGCACAGCTATCAGGACATGCAATGCATCCCTCACCAGAGCTTTCTGATCAAATGCCTTGATCTGAGGTCTCAGCACGATTTTATCAAGCATCGATGCTTGATGACATAGGACTTTGTAGAGTGCATCAAGCGCTTCAGGTCCAGCTTCTAGTAAATAAGGTCTTTCTGTGGTACAAGGGTGCCTATAATTAAACACAACATAAGACGTTCATCAGAAATGGTTTCTATGAAGGGGAAAACCCCACGATAAGACATCTTCACGTTAAGATTTTCAGGTCATACTTGCGTAATTTATCAAAAATTTGTGTGATGAATGATTACATGGTTATCAGAGAATAGTGTTACTGTAAGAGGCAAGGTAAACTCAAGATCAAATCTCACTTTTTATATAACAGTTCTTTCCTTCACTGCCAAAGCAATAGGTACGAATAAAGAGGATAAAGAATGACGGACCAGAAATGCAACAGTCGTTGATACAGCATTGAAGCAATATAACACAAGTCCAATTCTCTATTTTGAAACATTTTCAGAATGTCTGGAGGCCAAGATAAACTTCCATCATTTTCCTGAATTGGAAAAAAATGCTGGTTCCAATCATTTTTTCTATTCAGGACAATAGCAACAGCCCAGTACCGCCCCATTTCTATTACTAACCTTCCAATTGTTTCCCATGTGTAATGTTTGTTTGGCTTATAGTTTAGTACAGCTTCCCAGAATGCATCTGTTCTATCTATGGGCGTTTCTGCTACCGATGCTGTTGATGAATTCTCATGGAAGCCTTCATCTTCTGACATCTGCATGACAAGATATAATGATGAGAAGGTTAAATATAGTTATGACTCTGAAGCAAAACAAAAGGAAGGCAGCAAGATGTACAAGTACACAGCTAGGCTTCTCACAGAAGTATTTGTACACACCTAATACCGCACTACCAGTGGTCAGGGTTCGACTTTACCGTCGGACCATCGGTCAGAATTTCGGAAGGACCGACCATTTCAGCAATGACATGGTCCTTTGGTCCGATCATTTTTTTAGGCTGTCACTGATTTTGGAATTAAAAGTCCTTCTGAAGGACCTGTAAATTTAGTGTAGGACCTGTGGATTTTGAGACTTACTGGTCCTTCTGTCCTGTGGATTTAAAAGTGTAAAGGCAACCCCTGGTGGTAGTGCAGTATTCCAAGATCCATTACTCAGGAATCTGACTAAATCATCCTTGTATGCAGAAGCCCTATAAGCAAAATGCAATTAGAGATATGCCAAAGTACCCTGAAATTTTTTTATGAAAGATATATCATACCAGTAAATATACTCCCATAATACTCAAAATTTTACCCTTAAGGTTGCTTGAACGGCTATTCACACATGTCAGAAAATTGGTTATAAAGTAAATGGTTTTTGGGAATGGGAACCCAAATATTTCATTTAAAGAAAACCCTTCAATGGTAACATTAAAAGTTTTATAATATTAGGCCAATTTCTAAGCTAAATTCTCTTGTGGGCTTTTTGTCATAAAGAGTTTTATTATCAAGAAAAAATATTTTTTATGTTCCTAAATTAAGGCATATTTTCAAACAC
>JXSR01S007493.1:42356-62188 GCA_000969725.1 Ophiothrix spiculata
AAATCATTTATTTTATTTAGCCTTAACATAACTGTTAAGAACATTTTTTACATTTAAATTAAACTGACAAGTTGTCTGTGTCACCGTGACAGATGAATTGTAAAAACTCACAGAAATAAAGGAAATGTATGCATGGAAATATATTTTTCCTTGACAAAACCAAAAGGAAAAATAAATACAGCATGAGGGGAAGATTGTCTTTAAATAAATACAAAAAAAATCTGACTTTATATAAAAAACTAACAGTATTATACAAATAACTGATTATCATACTTCAACTGAGTTAACGACAATTTTGTGTGAATTTTGTTTGATAGCATGAAATAAGTACTGAAAATTTAAATTTTTATCACATGAAATCACAGATTTTGTATTTACAACTATCCATGGAAACTAATGGAATGTGGACTTTTAAATCACATAAAATTTTACACTTTTATTTAAACATTGTTTTCAAGATCAAAACCACCATAAGCTATAATGGAATGTAAAGTCATGCAAGTAAACAGAATATGGCTATCAGTAATGGCTAAGCCGAATATTTTCACAATTATTTGAGCAATGTTTGTCTAAGTTTGCTTACCTCATTCGTAACTGGTACCTTCAATCCCAACAGGTCAAGAACTGACAGAATATGGCTATCAGTAATGGCTAAGCTGGATATTTCACAATAATTTGATCAACTTCTGTCTAAGATTTCTTACCTCATTCCTAACTGGTACCTTCAATCCTAACAGGTCTGGATTAGTTGTTTCTGGGAGAGCTGGCAGAGTCAGCTTGATGTTCAGATTACTCGTTCTGCTATTTGTCAAAGCATGGAACAACGTTTCACGATTGTCCTTTTCATGGGCATTTCCTAAAATAGGCTGAAATGTAATGACCATGAAAAACAAATGAGACAAAAATTTCTTTTCAAACCCAATCAACAAGGAGGAACTAGGATTCCAATACTCCAGGGGTGTATTTCACAAAGAGTTACGAACGTTCGGAAGTATTGAGATTCTATCGTAAAGTTATGAACAATCTTAGGTTTATTTCACGAAAGAGTTATGACTAAATGCATTCGTGAATATCTTTGTAAGTCTATGATCAACTTTAAGTCATCTTAAGTATTGTAAATATGATCATAAATTTGGAATTCATTATAATTAGGGTTTATTTTGCAACAAAATTAATTAAATAATATAGTAAATGAAAGTGGACAAACTCTTTGTGAAATTACCCATTTACAGTCATTAGCCGTTACGATTATTCATATCTTCGTTCGTAGCTCCGATTACTTACATAACCTTTTGTGAAATGGATCTTATTCTTACGATCATTCGAAGCCACGATCCTTTATAGACGAATGTACTTACAAATAGAACTTACGATCACCTTTATGAAATACACCACTGGTATCCCAATAAAGGGTTACCATACATGAAGATATTGCCTGGATAAAATCATACTTAAAACTTAACCAAATTTGGCATAATTTTTCATGAATAACCAATAACCTCTCTCCTAGTAAATCTGTTATGCAAATTAAAGATCTCTACATTCCTCATCCACATGCCACACATTCCACAATGAGTTGTTTTCAACAAACAGCTCGGTCAACTAGGGAGCAAAAGTTAAACAATATTAAAGCAATACTATAAAGTATTGAAAATGAAGCGCCCCCTGTCACCCATGACTTTTGATTTTTTTTTTTTAGCTTATTGACTTTGTTTTGGGTAGATATTAATACTCTCCAAATGATTTGGCTTAAATATTTCTGTTATGGCCATTTGTTGAATTAAATTTGGGATCCCGAATTTAATTCCACATGCATTAGTATAGATAGGCATGCATGTCGTTTTTATCTATTTTTTCGGTGACAAAACAATTTGTTGACATAATAAACTTGAAAACACATTTAGATAGTCATATTCTTTATTTGCCATTTTTACTATAAAATAATTTTGAACAAAATCTTATAGTATTGCTTTAAAAAAAGCATTATGAATTTTACAGGGTAAAATTTGGTTCCTAACAGTATGAATTTATGAAATTTAGGCCAACATTTGATTTTCTACGATAAAATTAATTTGAAATGAAACTGGAGATAATGTGCATTAAAATTGGAGCTACATGCTTACAATATTGTTTTTATGTACATGTCTTTCTGACATAGGTATCTCTCTTTGTTAATTAGAAATTCAGAAAATAAAATGCACTGATAATGAAAATGTATGAGCATCTATAGTTTATTAGATTTATTTCATAAATGCATCTTCAGAGTCTTGAGCATACATACGTACAAAATAACACTGAAAATGTATGCTCGTGCCAGACACGCATTCACGAATTAAATCAGACAACAATAGAAGAGGAATTAACTATACTTCTCTCAAAGTATCTCTTTTTTGAGCCACCTGAAACAAAGAATTAAATCTTCAGAGCTCTAGAAATGGCACTTGATTGCTTGCAAACAAAAGAACAAGACCAAATGTGATACATGAACAAGGCAAAGATAATTGCTGTTTTGCATAAAAAAAAACCTAACAATTTTGTCACTTGGTAGGGAGGAAATTAATGATATCAAAAAAATGAGCAAATTTTGACTACAAATTTGTCTTCAGTTGTAACAAAAGTCAACCAAGTAACACATATTTGCCAAACAAGTGAAAGATAACCATATTGCTTGGTCCGAGCATATATTTATGTGCACAACTTTGTAGTGTGTGTGTGTGTGTGCCAAAAGCACATTACCTGCAGTAACTTCCGTGTTTATGCAATAGTATTTTGAATATGCAATAGACTCACCTAAAATACAGCTGTTACTTGGGCTTTAATTTGACCAATATGATTCAAGGAGCCAAATCAACCAAGTGATAATCTCCGCTATGTTTAAAATCAGGTTATGAATAGCTATAAAACTTACCATATCACCAAATAGCCCGGTGCCAGGTATGCCTTTACCAGGTTCTGCATTCAATACCTGCAACAACACAGCACATTATATGATAATCGTTAAATTAAGGAAGTACGCCTGGATAAGTTCATTGTGTCTTAAAGATACTTGAGGGAATGATATTTATATTTTTCCATTGTCTAAGTTTAGCATCACAGAATTTGATGAACTACTCCCACTTTAATTTTAATTTTGTAATAATTTAAAGCTTTTTAATATCCCACAAAGGACAAACAACTCACATGATTGGGTACAAGGAGAATGAAATACTGTACATTTAGGTTTTGCATTTCATTTTTTCATAATTATATGACAAGCACATCTTAAAAATGACTTAATTAACTGCAAGATTAGTGGACAACACCGCCTGACAGAAAGCGAAAACAAAATAAGAACAATTTATTGCTTCTAAATCTACTTTTGCATTTCAACTCACTTATCCATTTAATTAGGGCCCATAATTAAATTATGTGGGTGCAGCTTTGCCGGGGAAGGCTGGCCTTGCAAATTCATGCAGCATTTCGCAGCTTCTGAAATTTTTCATACTAATAATCTGGTGCAAAGTAAATTATAATTTGGAATCTTAATGTATATTCTCATAAAATGCAAATATTACTGATATTTATTAGTATGATTTATCACTTTAATTTACATGTGGCTGCAAAAAGCTGAAGCTGGGGAACCGGAAAGCTGGCTGAAGCTGAGGGATTCCCCAGCCAAGCTTAAAAGGTATGAGCCCTCAACCTTTTTGTGTGTGTGTGTGGAATTCTGAGATCTATATAACTCCAGTGAGAGCTACCGATACCTTAAACATCTGCATATTTTCAATACCTTTCCATAATGTTCAGGGTGTATTTAAGGATAAGATTGAGATATAAAAAAATGCAAAATACCTGATAATTAACAACATATGGTTGTGCTGAGTTGAACTCGTATCTGCTGTCCAACTTGGAGGAGTAGTACCCATTCAACCCTTGAAATAAATCTCTGAAAATTATCATAAACAACTATGAACAATCATTGATAGCAAAATACATACTAAAGACAGAACACTTTACTTATGATTAACCAAAACAAATGTGACCTGCTTCCACGAAACCCAGAAAAACTCGGGAAAACCATTTTTCTGATTTGCCCATATTAAAAATGTTGAAATTATAAGCTTTAAAATGATGTATCACTCATCAATATTGCTTTAGTTTTTACCAATGGAAAATCAATGTTCCCCTTGAAAATTCCTTTGTTTTCTATTGATTTGTGGCATGTTCATTGCGCTGTAACTCCACAAGTGCTCTAGCGACTTTGTCTGGGTTTTGTGGGCGCAGGTCACAAATATGTGACACAATCAAGGGAAGTGACAGTCATTTCCAATCAGAAATGGCCATCTGGTTCCAGATATATGACAATTCTGAGAACTTAAAAATCAATGAAAAACATAAGAATTTTCAGCATTTATTTCTCTCTATCTCAAAATCAATATTTCCGACATCTGCCTCATTCCCATTGATCATGTCACATATCCTAGAAGTACAAACATTTCAAATTTCTTAAAAACATTTGAGGCTGTATTGAGTAGGCCAACAAGTTTTCTCTTAGCCAGATCACATGAAAAGAAAGGTATTTGTATCTCGCAAGATGATACGCTTATGCATTGTTTACTCCACGCATTTATTGTGGGTTCAAATGTTCACAAGTTGCAGGATATTTAATGACTTTGATAATAACATCACGGAACATGGTACAAGTTGAAAGTCTCTTTTTAAATGGAGACTCAGACGGTTAAATTCTACATAATTTAACTACCATGTGGAAATAATGTACCCCACTGAATAATTACCCCAACTATACCATCCTATATGGTTGCCAATATTGTTTAATATCAATCTGCCAATCAAACTTGTTTACTGAATTCTTCAAATTGTCTAAACATGCATGTAAGGTGGCATGCATTTCTGAAACCAAAATTGTCAGTATTGTCACTGAAACTTTTGTGTACATGTAAGTCTGATTTGTTCAGGTTGAATACCGAGTTACATACAAAGTTGAGGAACAGAAAAAAATAATTAGATCAAAACTTCAAGGCCTCAGTTTGAGCAGAGGCTAGGTATAGGAGTGACATACCCATATTAACACGAGACCAAGCCAATAATACAGCAAAAGATTGGAATTTTAAATTTAGTTATACTCTTATATGTCATATGAAATTTTGTGTATACTTATTTGTCATCATGCTATTCAAGTTCAGGACACTTTTTTGTCGTGGCTGTTAGTACAATTGTGTATTAGCCATGCTCTAGGTCAACTAACTTGATGACAATCAAGCTGTACAAAAAGTAACAAAACAACACAAATACTGTTGACTGACATTTTTATCACATGAACTGTGACCCGCGAACTGATGAAAATAAACTCTGTGAATTGGCTTACTACCTACCTGGAGAAATGGACATATCTCTTGTAGCATTCTTGTTGTTGGTACAAGTACTTGCTGTCACCATGGTACAAAGGACCTTTAGGAAGAGCTACTACATCATGCTGTAATTTAGAATATGCAAAATACAGGGTAATATGATATGAATCATGCTGTCCAAATAGACATTGTGCATAATTAACCTATAAGAACAATTTATATAGAATAACATGTCATTCACCAAATACACATCCTCCATCTTCTCTCATCGAGTCATAGATGGTTTACATTACATGTGCCTCTTGGGATGTGACATCAATTTCATACTGCAAACACTACAGGTTGGTGTTCTTTTTTATAGAGAAATACTAGAAACAATCACAGTATCCCATAAATTTTCATCTTATTCATATTCATATTACAACTGTCACAAATTCAATTTAAATGGGACATTGGACAAGTTCAGCATCATCCCCAAATTTTTGCCCAAGCAATTTGAGATTTTTGAACCATTTAAAGTATAAACGGTAATAATATCAGCATGCAAAGTTTCATTGTCAATTCAAGCCCTATGTATCAAAATATTCAGATATTCTTTTATTTTTGATTATCGTTGTCGAAAATGATAAATACTGCCCTCTTTAGTTGAATTTTTAAAATTTAACTTTTCAGGAGATCTAATGCAAACTTCAAATTTCTTTTGATTTGTCTGCAACCTATGATGTGAAAGGAATGTTTTACAAAGAAATCTTTCTTTGACTCTTTCTTGATATATAGCACTAATTAACACATTTAGAGAATAGCCTCACACCCAATATCAAAAAACAGAATAAAACTTAAAATTTTAACTTTTCTGAAGGTTTCGATCAAAATTTTCCTGATATCTGGTAATTGACTGTTATTTTCTAACATATGGACAGGGGTTGCCTTTACACTTTTAAATCCACCGGACAGAAGGACCAGCAAGTTTCAAAATCCACAGGTCCTTCACTAAATTTACAGGTCCTTCAGAAGGAGTTTTAATTCCAAAATTAGTGACAGACGATCGAACCGAAGGACCATCTCATTGCTGAACTGGTCGGTCCTTCCGAAATTCTGTCGATCGGGACCGAGGGTCCGACGGTAAAGTCGAACCCTGTATGGAGTGTAAATCATACACAATAACATGTCAAAATGCCCAATGTCCAATGTCCCTTTAACTTAAGTACGCCAAGTCTTGTTTTTCTCTATTGCGTGCTCTGTGAAAAAAATTACAAATGTCACGAAACACTGGCAAGACAATTCAAAACCTAACCCCTCTATTATATCATTGAACTTCAAATTGTCACTTTAACAGTTATTTTATGAAACACCTTCATTAACAACATCTGGTTGTGGGCAGTCAACCCGAGGATGGTTTTGGAGTTGCATTGAGTTGCTCTCTACAAATATAATTGACTTTTTCATGCTCGCACAATTTGGCAGAATGTGTAAGATGCACAACTGCTATATAGTCATGAAATAGTAGCCCGCCGGAACGGACAGCTGGATTACTACACATTCATCAAGCGTCAGAGCGAGGGTGGTGCAAAATATAACTTTGCTGACTTTTCAGATTGCAAATAGTCCTGTTTCCTATCTGCACTCTCTTTAAGCTACATACATTGAAACTGACCTTGGACTTTGTCAGAGGAAGATCTAGGCCTTGAGCAGATGATTTTGAAGACTGTGAACCAGCAAACCTAAAAAGCACTTCCAGCACAGATTTCAAGTCGCTATGCTGAGCTGCAGAGATAACAACATAGTATTGATTTAATTTGGCGAGGACAAACTTTAGCGAATTTCAATTTATAAGCAATTTTGCTGAGATTTAATTTCACTAATTTAGAACATTTTACATAAGTTTCAATGGTAAATAAAATTTTAGCGAGGGATTTAATTTAGCGAATTTGCAATCTAGCAAAATTAAATCCCTAGCAAAAATTAGTCACTTTACAGTATGTTATCATCCTAGTGTTAAATAGCTATGTCAGATTATTCAGATCTTATTTTTGTTAAAATTCTGCAGTGTTATTTTTATCAGGGATGAACTATTTTTTGCAACTCCATTTCTGTTTATAAAGATAGAATCTGATTATTTTTCTATATAAAGATAGAATCTTCCTATTCATCTTTATAAACCATTACAGTTTACACCCTTTTTCTAGGGAACAAGATGTCTATTGTTCTACATACAGGTATGTGTGAACACAAAATTGATTCAACCTACTCACAACAATCAATTACCACCATCTACTCACAACATCCACCAAAGCCTTAATAATACAATATGACTTACCTTGTTCAAGATCAGGCAATTTATCAATCAACTTTTCTAGCCGATGCGCTTCATCAAACTTTCTCCTCTGCCTTAACCGAAACACCGCCTGCAGAAGTGCCTCCTTAGACTGGATCTTGTGTTTTTGTTCCTCATTATCCAGAGTAAATTTCTTACTCAGTGGACCATTTAGATGTGCAAAGAGGATCTCATAGGCTCTTCTCTTCAGGTATTTATGTTCAGCATCAGCATCTTTGGTGGTCTCATACTTTCCATGGTGTGGTTTGCTTTTGGCTTTCATAAGACACTGGACAAGCTGATGAAGTAAAGTCTCCACTGACTCAGACGAAGTGTCACCCATGACAGCAGTTTTCACTTGGTAAATTTCTGTATGGAAAATATAATACAAAATAGATAACCAGGCCCATGGATAATGTAAGTATGTTGTGAACTTATCAATATTTTAAAAGATAGCTTTCAACATACTTTGCATTAAATTATACCTTGACATCTTTGACGTAACCCTAACATCACCGAACCTCACAAAATCCCATTCCACAAAATCAAGAAAATCGCCAAGTCCAAATACGTCACAGACCGGAGTTAGCTGTAATCACAAAAACGCTGCCAGGGCAGCATATACCCGTTGGCTGGCATCAGTGAATGTTGGATCGGGAAGCGGGAGGTCCAGGGTTCGATTCCAGGGGGAAACCACCCATTTTTAACATATAAATTTCTGAGGAGATAGTTTTTAAACGAAACGGTGCTTAAAAGTGTTAGGGTTAAAAGGCTAAACTGACATCAGACTTGAGGATTTCATTCTTAGTTTATATCAATATCAGTCCTTCACAATTGAGCAGCGTGATCATTTGAACGATCCAAACGCGCACCTCAGGCAAAAGTTGGGAGGCACAGTTTACAGCAGCCCTGATATTTCCATCAGTCCATAGTGCCAAATTCTGCATCATCGCAGGTCAGCAGTGTTGCAATGCAGTGAGTGGGGTTACAAATTCTTATTGTCTAAGGTTGGTGTCAACCCATTATTTTTGGAAATGTAAATTTAAAAAAAATAATGTGTGATCTAAGTACATATTTTATCAATTTAGACACTTAAGTGGATGCACATTAATATTGTAACAAAACGGGGATGGCAAATTCAAAAGTTGTGTTAATTTTTGAACATGTTGCTATCATTTATCTTCAATGGTTTTAAATATGCAGTGTTTGCAACTGGCATCACAATTGGGATAACATCAGGAAGGAACTTACTGCAGTTAGTAGTGAGCTGCCTTATAATGTTTGTGCAAATTTGCTGCTCAGATCATTCAGTTGTTTCGCTTCAGAATTGGACATTCATTCTGTAATTTTAGGATCAACCTGTCAACCTGTCAACCTAGGATTTCAATATAGGATTTCACAACAGCTTTGGAAGAATTTATTATTTCTTAATTTTCCAGTGTATTTGGCAGAAAAAAAATATGGGTAAGTTTTCATTTTAGGAGTATATTATGGTAAACAAACAACAGATGATGTGTCTAACATTTCACATGGACTCTAATGTGCCATAGGTATGATTGCCATACCAGCGGGAAAGTTCATACCTGTACAGCCAATCCAAACCTGCAGATCATCAAGAAATTACCACAATCAAACTATTACAAGACTCACCGGCAGAACTGGTTACTACACTAAATCATTTTTTCCTAAGACAATTAATGAACATTCCTAAACATCTGAACATCTAGTCAATATATATCAGAAAATTTAAGCTTCAAAGAAGGAATCAAAGAGCACATCAGTTATAGGCCTAACTGTCAATAAACACCATTTAGCGCACACCACATCATCTCGTTTGGATCCAACTTAAGTAGGTAGGCCCTATATTTACAAACAAATTTAAACTTTTTTGATAAATTTTATGAAATATATTTCATTTTGAAGAGCTGATTGAAAGAAATCTAACAAGTCATAATTAAACTCTTTTAGACTTGTGCCTTTGTGGTTGCAGAGATACATCAATTTTATTGCTGGAATTTTTGGGCCCTACATGTATAACAATAGACAAAGTGCACCACCATTGGTGATGTTTTTAAAAGTAACTAACTTAGGAGCGCCTAGTCTTAACACAGGCCATCTGATATACATCTATAGGCCTGAGAGAATCGAGGTGAAAATGTGCTAAGTTAAAAGTCATGATTTTAAGAAATTGGAAAAATGTCAAAACAATTTGACCACCAAATAGGGTGTAGAAAACGTTAAATTGACAAGAATGAGGTACTTGATCATCTATAAAATAACCAATACTTTTAAAAATATCAACCAAAAACAAACAAATCACTTACTGCAAATGCAGTAAGAATTGTATTCTACAACGTGGTAAACAAAAACATTTTCCATGTAAGGAGTGCTGTTCAACCGTTGTCTTTACCGTTCTAGTCCGAGGTGCTCAGCCATTAATACTCGATCGCCGACAATCTCCGTTTAATTGTTTTACTCTATTGCGTGCTCTGTGAAACAAGATCATAGATGGTTCGCAGGGGTAGAAGAATTACACCCATCCCATGTGTGTCTGGGGTTCAAACCCACAGACACACACTGATACTCATAGGGGCATTTCCATGAAAAATGGACATGAGTCAAAAAAATCAAATTCACTTCTGAACTTCATTTTTACTCACAATTTATTGCTAACATATGTCTGGATCATGACATAAACTTTTTTACCCAATCCAAAACCATTTTTTCGTGTTTAAATTACGTTTTCTGAAGAGACAGTTTAGCTCCCAATTTAAGGTAAAAAAGGTGTATTTCTAAAATGTTCTATATTTTAAAACAGAAAGCACAGAACCAGCAAAGTAAAATATATTTTTGTACTTAGTAATGTCATGTTTCAAAATAAAATAAAAATAATTGTCTAACTTTACAGTTTTAGCTACATGGGGGACAACAGTGAAGGTCTTTTTAAAGGTAACGCGAGTAACAAAATAAACACATTTTTTTCAAATATTTTGTTAATGCCCCTCTTAATTTTTATGCCATTTTAAATTATTCCTATACCCTTCATACTAAATCAAAAAATAATCATAAGAACAGAACATTGGCTTCAACAAGAAAATACAGAGCCCCTCAAAAATGGTAACACGAGTAACAGGTAACGCGAGTAACAGCGGTTACGCGAGTAACAGTAGAGTTTTGATGGTAAAAGCAAATACTGAATTCATGTTTCTGATACTTTTTCACTAGTTTCTGGTAAGAGACAATAAAAAGTAACCTTACAAAAACATTTGCAGCTTTAAATATTGCTGTTTGTTAATTGCAGAGAGCCCCGAGTGTCTGCTGCAAGTTTAGACCATTTTAATGCACTTTATTTCAATTTGTGCTGTTAATTAAGTGTAAATTAAAAGGTGCTCTTATAGTTTAAGTGTGATAAAGGGATTTAGACAAGTAAACATAAACATATCTATATTTTTAGAGACAAAATGAAGTCATTCACTTATTTTTAGCCAGTATTAGAGGTTCATAGGCACTATCTTAAGTTCTGATTGAATTCAAAATGAAAGTTATGTGCTAAATTTTAAGTATTTAGGGGTGAAAATTGTGCTGTAACAGACTAAATATAATGAAATAATCTCTTACAAATCATATTAGATTATTTCCAAGAAATTTTTGCTGTATTTCTTACCAAAAGAAAAAAATAGTAACGCGAGTAACGGTAACGCGAGTAACAGGAATGTTTTTTGAGTAATTTGTAATCAACAATCTTGTCTTTTGCCATTATTTTGTATTCATTGAGAAAGTTTTTAAGTTTACAAGACTGTGCAATGCAAATATTATGATAAGTTAGGAGTAAACCTATTATTTGACTAAGTGGACAAATCAGTAACGCGAGTAACGGTAACGCGAGTAACGGACCTTATGCTTCCCAATTTTTACATGTTAAGTAGTTCTGCATATTTAATTGTATTGTTTCGCACTTCAGTATCATAGTTATTTAATAAAAATATTCAATTGCTTGCAAGTCCTTTATTTTGAGCAAACAAGTGAATCAAAGTTATGTCAAATTTTGTCATGTCCGAAAAAGGTAACGCGAGTAACGCTTTTTTGCAAGAGTGCTACGGCCACATATTTTGACAGAAAGTTTGGTTGTTACTACCGATGGAAAGTCATGACTGTAAGGTATGTATATGTGAAAGATGAAGGAAGTAGTCCATCTTTTGTAAAAACTACAGCACTTGAAAGGTAAAAATGCGCAAAAAAAGGTAACGCGAGTAACGCTGGAAATGCCCATAGACTTGTATTTCATCAAGATTTCTCTGTTTATGTTGACAAATTTTGACATAAATTTGTTATGTAACAACTGTCATTCTCAAGTATATTCATCTCATTCTCCAAGGTAATGATTATGATTAATAATGTGTGAATTATATGAATAGGAATTAGAGAATAAAAGATAAGATTTATTGTTTTGCCTGCCATCTATCGTCTCATATTAATGGATGGGCGTACATTATTTTGAGTAATGTACGCCCATCCATTATGATACAATAGATGACAGGCAAAACAATAAATATTATTGTTTATTCTCATTCTTAATCAAAAAATTGAAACATTTTAAGATCAAGAATGAAGTCAATTATTTTCCAAAACGCAATAGACATCATTATTGGAAAACATTCACCCCTATCCCAGCATAAAACATTCCAATTCAAGTAAAGAACTGCGCGTCATATATGAGCGTACATCTACACCGCGCCTCAATTTTCAACACACGGGCCCACTGCGCATAACGCTAACGCGCTGTCATATATTGTCTCATAATGGATGGCCAAAATTCCTTATTAGGAAGTAAAATCACACTCAGTGACTAAGAATTATGAATAGGACTTAAGTCCTTGTGTTCAGTCTTGCACGCTAAACCAGGGTCAAATCTATAGATTCAATACAAGCTGTTAAAAAGTATGTCATGTGTGAATTTATTTACTTCAAAGGGGTACCCAAAGCACTGTACATTATTGGCACGTATGTGAGCTTTAGCATGTATGAAGTGGGTACCCTCCAGTGCATTAATGATCCATATTTGAGATGTCATCATGCCACACCTACTTGTTATGAAAACATGACTGCTAGTAGCTGGATTTTAAATGGAAATTTCAGATTCTTTGAGGATATCTTGGAAATGGAGCACCAAAAACCTATTCTTTTTTTACATATAATTGATGTATTTAAAACGGATTCTAGGTGAGTTGAAACTATATTTTCAAAATTTCATTGAGAAAAAGTTAAGTGAATTTGGGATGTATCGTGACTGTGGCTCTCTATGCTGGGAGATGTGTGTAGTGCAATGTAATGGACAGTCATTTGTGGGTGGGGGATACACCCACCCACAAATTCAATTTGTGTAGTAGAAGATTACGAAGTGTAACAAAATTTCTCACAGAGGGTTTCGGCCCTATTAAAGTATGTACTATAAGATTTTGATCAAAATTTTTTTATAGTAAAAACAGCATAAAATGAAGAAATGTGCCTATCTGAAAGCGTTTTCAAAAGTATTTTGTCAAAAAAATTATTTTACCAAGGCATTGAGAAAATGGATAAAAAGCACATGCATACTTTTCCTATTCCGGATCCCAAATTTAATTCAACAAATGGCAATAAAAGAAAAAGTAAGCATATTTAACCCAAATCATTTGGAGGGTATATTTATCCACCCAAAACAAACCCAGTAAGCTAAATAAAAACAAAGGTCATAGGTGACAGGGGCGCTTTTTAACACTTTATAGTATTGCTTTAAGTAATAGACCCTCTGTGAGCTTACTTTTTGCCTACGAGAGGGTCACCTAGGCGGGTGGACAAATTTCGGAGAGCTCAGAGGTATAGGTCTAAGCTATTTTTCCTCATTCATCATGTTCAGGTGCTGAGTCTATGAAGAATCTTACCGAAGATTTGATTGATTGCATGGGCCGCATGTTGTCGTCTACTGCCACCTTTTCCTCTATTTTCTAACGTGTAACGTCACTAGTGGACAAAAGAGACACAGCGCTACATTGAGTATATAATTCACGTTCATAATCATGCTTTTAAGATTCAGACATCATCATGAGTAAGAAGCCCCATTGGCTAGTCAGGTGAGGGCGCTTTTTTCTGAAAAAGTTGGCACCCATTTGCAAGTGCTTACACAAGCTAATTTTACATTAATAACAGCCAAAATTTCTTAGTTTTGCAATCACTGAGGTTACTATACTTTCACATGATTATTGTAGTTTAGAAAGTAATTTACTTCTCCACTATATTTGTTTGCTGTATTGTCAAAGTTAAAAAAGTGAAATTTGAGGGCAATGAGTCACTCTTTGTAAAGTTTATGCTTCCGAATTCAACAGCAAAAACTTGAAATAAAACATTTCCTTCAGAGATCTTAGCCTCTAATGTTGGATTGTAGCCATTTAATATCAGCTTAATGCAATGGTGACATTGCTGTTTGAAAAAAAATTACAAATCTCGACGAAAAAGCTCCAACCAAATTTTGTGTTTTTCTTCAATTTAGCTTGGGTGGCTTAATTGGTTGACAAAACTGGCAACATTTAATGAGCACTGTTATTGGCACAGAAATTGATTGAAAATTGTCATAAAAACTTTCAGGTGTCATTTTACATTCTATTTTGCATATTAGCTCAATTTAGAGTGAAAAAAAATAAAACAACAATAAGTTAATTTTTTTTTAAAAATTTAAGTCACCCAATTGGGCTCCAAGTCCAAGTGCAGTGTTGCCACACTAGAGTTCTGTCATTTCGAACAACACATTTTTCACTGTAACTTTCTTAATTTTGAACGTTAGATTATGGTTTACCCCTCATTTTAAAGGAAATTTGATGATCTTTCCAATGAATGACATTCCAAGTGAATTTATTATAAAATTTGATGGACATGCCTATCATGTTCTGGTTCTGGTTCTGGTTGTATAGTCGACAATGTGCTTTTCAGCATATAATCAGTCAACTTGTACCATGACATGCGTGGAGTCGGTGCAAAAATTATATTCTGCCGTTAAAGTTCCCAAATTTAGTCTGGAGGGCTGTCTTGAAGCTCTGCAAAGTTGGTGACTTGACGATGTGATCAGGAAGATTATTCCATTCCTTTATGGATGCTGGGAAAAATGAATGCTTGTACGCATCCACTCTTGTAGCTGGCTAATATACTTCTGGTCATGCGGTCTCTTGGAGACTGTATTGGGTGTGAGATAGTTTTCCATGGGTATCTCAACAAGTCCATGTCTTATCTTGTACTTGAGTGACAGTTTATGAATTAATCTTCTGGTTTCTAGGGTCTCCCATTCAAGGTCACAAAGTAATTTTGTAACAGTTCCTTCCTCTCTTGAATATTTGGATTTACAGAAACGAGCTGCTTGTCTCTGAATTCTTTCAAGTGCATCAATGTTCTTTTGCCTATAAGGGCACCATGCTCCCGTCGCATATTCAAGGTGCGGACGCACAAGTGATTTGTAGGCGGTAACCTTTACTTTTTCGGGACAGCTCCACAAATTTCTCCGTAACATGCCTAATATTTTTTGGGCCTTCTTGGCTGCTTTCTGGGTCTGGATGTTCCAGCTGAGAGTGTTACTAAGCTGTACCCCAAGGTAGGTTGTGCTTTCCTCGTTTAGGAGCAGTTCATTGCAAAAGGATAATTCGTGTTTTGGTGGATCTCTGGTGCCGAAGGTCAAAGTGCTACATTTCTTTGGATTAAACTGCATGAGCCATTTATTTTGCCAGGTTTCCAGTTT
Organism: Ophiothrix spiculata; assembly: GCA_000969725.1. Taxonomy (NCBI): domain Eukaryota; kingdom Metazoa; phylum Echinodermata; class Ophiuroidea; order Amphilepidida; family Ophiotrichidae; genus Ophiothrix; species Ophiothrix spiculata. Next base: position 57,775 of record JXSR01S007493.1, read on the forward strand.
CTGAAAATCCTCTTGCAGGACATTGATGTCAGCAGTCGACGATATTTCTTTATAAACCAAGCAATCGTCGGCGAAGAGTCGACAGTTGGATTGCAATTTCTCAGGCAGGTCGTTAATGTAAATCAAGAATAATAACGGTCCTAATACCGTCCCCTGCGGTACTCCGGATGGGACGGCTGCTGGTGCAGAAGTTTCGCCGTCAACAACTACGCTTTGGACACGATTTGCAAGGAAGTTCTTTATCCAATCGTTTAATGAGTTCTTAATTCCATAATGTCCTAATTTATGAATAAGCCGCCTATGTGGAACCTTATCAAAGGCTTTTGTAAAGTCTAAAACTGCCATATCCACATTATTCTTGGAATTGAAGCTTTTTGCAATATCATTGATCGTTAGGATCAGTTGGGATTCTGTTGATCTCTTTGCACGAAAGCCATGCTGGTTATCCACCAAGATGGAATGCGATTCAAGGTGTTTCATAATGTGACTATGGACGATGTGTTCCAGCACTTTACAGGTTATAGAAGTGAGCGATACTGGTCTATAATTTCCCGGGTCAGTTCGATCCCCTGTTTCATGCATGATATACCTATCGTTTAGTACCAAATGATGTTCAGGTGTAAACAGAGACATGATCAGACATCCAACTGACAACAGCAAAATACAGACACCATGCCAAACTTCTCCCTTTTTTTACCACTTACCTACCCTGTTACCTTGATCATAAGAACCCATTGAGCTCTATGTCAAATCCCGATGTGGTGAAAAATCAAGATAAGCCCTCTTTTGATTTTGTTACATATCATTTGGTAGTTTCGCAAATCCAGCTCTATGATCAATTAAAATTCGCTGTCAGAGTGATGTCATGATCGAATCAATTTTCCCGATGACCGGTCAAATCTATTTATGAGGCTCATTATACATCGATTTGAATTCACCGCTTAAAAAGCACTCAAGCGTCAAGTAGAAAGTGTTATATAATCACTATTAGCTCACGAAATAGCTCAAATGGGTTCACATTCTTCATTGTGGGTTTTAATTTAAGAATTTCCTTTTTTGATCGAGAATAATGCAATGTTCAAGTTATGTTTAATTTTTATATAAGGTTTCTTGTTTTATTTATTTATTTATTTATTATTTTCAATTTTATTGTTTGTCCATTTAGTTATTTATATATTTTTATCATTATTATTATTTATTAATTTATTATTTTCCATCCTACCCTACCAATGTTTAAATTACCCGCTCAGCACCATAATGGTAAGCAATTATTGTACCTCCCAAGAAAAATTCTGATAGAAAAAAAAATAGAAAATAAAAACTAAAGTATTTATAAATCAAGTTCTGAGGCCGGAGGATTCGATCCACTGCTCTATGGATCGTCAGTACCTGCTAATGCATTGATTCAAGAACTATCGCTCTATCAACTGCACCACAGGAGGAAGTTGATAGCATAACTGACATGTGCAGGAGTTTTAGTATGTCAATGTGTAATAATTATTTTGTGATATGTATGTCATAGTACCATGAGCGTGAAATGCTAATGTTATTGTATGCAAGATGACACTTGGCACAATAGAAAGTACGTGAAAGTGCACTCGAACAATGAACATCCAAGAGGTTAAGGTTATATTCAGCAATGTCTGATCATAATTTAATCAGTTTTGTGCGATGGAACCTAATAGTTTTTATTTGGGGATTAGGGACAATCAAAGAATTTCAAATCATCTTATTTTTTGTCCAACGATAATTGGATAGTGTTGATGTTGGTTACCCCAACGACCACTCACAAGAAAAATAATACGCTTTACTGGTTTATATTCCTGTGGGCGACGATATGACTTTCTGTTATTTAATTGTTAACACGACTTCAGTTAGCGCGGATAATTCAAACTGATGCCATGATCCCAGGGCTTGAGGATGTGAATAGTGTGGAACGGTCGCCGGGGAACTTAATCAGTTTATAACGTACTTCAACATCAAATAATCATGCCACGATCAGTAGAACAATGTGAAATAAATTAAATCAGGGATAAAGGCTATGATTAGTATGCACACATATATCGTACATAATGGAACCACCTCTGTGCACCTGTTTTTACTGCGATTTTACATGTGTGACTTGTCTTCTTGGTCGTGAAATAATGGAGGGTAGTGTCTTTTTTCTCCCTATCTCCTTTTTTCAAAACACGGTTTCAGATTTCACCATTAAATTGTGATTTAAAAAACAAAACAGCTGCAATTAATGAAGTAGTATCTCTTTCTTTTTCAAAGCCTGTGAGGGTCTACATTTTTTTTCTTTTTCAACACAATATATAGCCTACAAGACATTTACAGAAAAAAGTATAGTTTACATCAAACGATATAAGTCCTAAATTATATTGCGCACTACTCAGACATTACATATACATTTTTTCCCGGACAATTGATTTGCAAAAACACCCCCAACACACACACCCCACACACCCACACCCCTACATTTTCAATCCGCTAACCAGTACTGCCGCTAACGCCCAATATCCAATGTTGAGTGGATAAACCATCGAGATATCATAGATATGATATCTCGATGGATAAACCTGACAGAAACATTTCATTTTCAAAATGAATACACGCTTCTATCATCATCATAAATTCTTCTTGCAAGATTGGTTCAAACCCGACAGTTAATCGATTTTCCACACATGCACAGATAATATGTTAATGATGGACACAAAAGTATAATCGGATTAGTCCGATTAATCCTCATTTATGATAGCAATTGAGTTTTGAACGCGTGGACAGGGAAATTAAATAACTATCCTCGATTCAAATAATCAGGTTTGGAATAATAAAAAAAAAATTAAATTAAAACAATGAACACCATGGGAAATATTCTGATGATGAACACGTTTAAAATATCGAAGAAAATTAAAGATGAAAAAAAGTGGAAGCGGTAATTAAAAAGATTCGAACCCGAAACCTTGTGATTTGAAATCCCAAGCACATCACATGAGCTACTTCACTAGCTGTGATTATGAAGTGAGTTACTGATACACGATAATACAGCGTGTAAGTATTTGCGTAACTACCAAATGACATGTAACGGGATCAAGAGAGGGCTTATCTTGATTTTTCGCCATATCAGGATTTGACATAGAGCTCAATGGGTTCTTATGATCAAGGTAACAGGGTATTCCACCAGACTTTATTCACAGCATCTATAGTATCCTAAGCTTTTACATAAACATAATACACTGAAATGTTGAAAGTATATTCCTTGTAAATTGGCAAAAATTTTAGTTTTCCACGACAACTCCTTTGAAAATTTGTAAAGCAGCATGATATGATCACTCCTCAAAATGGCCTCCCTATGTTTGGGTGACAGGCTATGTAGTACTGCACATGTGCAATGACAGCATTATGCAAATATTAGTGACATCATAGTAGTCATGTGATAGTGCAATATCCAATCAAAAAACATGTATTAGCACTGTTTAGGGAGCCTATCGACATTTATCAAAACAAAAATGGCGCAGGCAGAGAAGTCAAAATTTGGGACTAGGATTTTTAATATAAAAATTAGGCAGAGTTGTAATGACTCGACTCGAATCGACTCGGACTTGACTCGACATTTTGTGACTCGAGACTCGACTCGAGTCACCTTCTCTGGATGACTCGACTCGACTTGAGACTCGATACCCGTTTGACTCCACTTAACTCGAGACTCGACATGGTCAAGACTTGAGACTCGACTTACCGACTCGAGTCACAACAAACTGACTTGAAACAATCATTTGTGACTCGAAATATATATATATAATAAAATAAAATAAAGTGGAGAACTTTTTCCTTGAGGCTTGATATGACATACAGGATATCCTATTAATTATATGCATATCACAAAACACAACATAATCACTGTGTGCGGTATGCAATCTTGAAAGTTTACTTAGGCCAAGTTCTGTCACTCAACTGCATTGATACAAACAGTCCTTTGACAAGACTGTTAAATGGTTTCAAATTGCTTGATAAGTAAACATAAATAAATGCAATGAATTCTTGATCTAACAAATTTTATGGCCTTAACTGCTCCTTTGTGTTAATTGTTTATGACTTAATTACCAACCATAATGCTAACCCTACCAGCAGAGAGATACTACTTACTTAGGCCTTAGTAGCATCTACCGCTAATCACTCACTTCCCTTCTTTGTTCTCCACATGTTTAATTTCCTGGATTCCTATTAATTAAGGATGTACATTGGAACAATTAAATTGTGATTGTTATTGTTTTGCATTGTATGTGACCAATTAATTATTGATCTTGAATTGCAGATTACCTTAATTTTCACTTGCACCAATTGGACCTCACTATTACTTCAAATAGGGAGAATACATGGTATAATTGATTTTTTCAAATAAATTACCTTACAA
>JXSR01S007494.1:17643-29476 GCA_000969725.1 Ophiothrix spiculata
ATCAAGGACTAATCATCCTCTGTAGGTCCAATTTTAGTCTTGTATATAGTGATTTGCTAGTTACGCGAAAGACGGTCTTGTACATATACTTTGCCTTCATTGAAATTACAGAATATTGGTTATTTTATAATCTATTACAACAGATCTATCTGAGTATCCTTGAAAATAAGGGCTAACTTTACACATGTAACTGGTAAGGAGTTACGATATCTAAACATTTACTTATAAAGATTCTTTAATAAAGATACTTCATTGGATGGCTCCATTTTGTCGCCTTTTTCAGGGTAGGACTGTCTGATTCAACATATTCTGATGATAATCTTGCATGATGTTGAAGTCTTGTCAATTGTGCTGTAGACAATTCACACTCAAAACAATTATGTGATCTGTCATTGTGACCTCCTTGTCACCTTTTTTAGTTCCGTCCCACAATTTAATATTGTCTTGAGTGAAAGCTCACAGGATCAGGCCACTTGAGTTGGAGTAATTAAAACGGATGTGAATCGTGCAATCATGCACAAAATAATTAGTTTTCATCCTGAAGATATTTTTTATGAAAATGTCCGAAGAGATTTATTGAAATTGACTTGTGGAAATGTAAGAGATAGGTTTATTGATAATCAAAATGGTCATATATGCACACTGTGCTGTCTTGATGTTGTTGTTTTCAAAGAAATTATAGATTTGATTTTTCAGAAGAAAGACATTATTACCAACGATTTTGTCATTATGCTTTATTTATATCCTGTAAGTGAATTCAAAATGTTTAGCACTTAATCAGATTCACAGATAGCGAGAGAATTTACTCGAGCAAAATGGGGTCAAAGATGCACACTCAGCTCAGTAACATGTATGTCAGTGTCCCATGCAATGCAGCGTTAAATTTGTACATGTACAGCACTCGGTGAAATAAATGCACAGTTAATGCATTTGTGATATACAGAGTTATTTATAAACACTCTGCTGTGTTGCATATTGTGATAAGCTTACATCAATAAATCTATAGGATTTGATCATGCTCATTGACAGCCATTTGTGTTACTGCATTTAAACATGTATTTTATTTGATACATCTTTAGAAATAAATTTACGGTGAAACAATTTCCTTAGATCAATCTTCTTTGGGAGATATTAGGGTAATCTACCTAAAAACTGATGTGGAGGATTCTCCTTAATTGTGTGAATTCGATAATGTAAACTGTATGAAGAATGGTTTCAACTGACTAGACAAATACTCTTTTTTTTATACAGTTAAATTGTTAAATTAGATTCTCAAAAGAAATTTTTTACCAAGACAAAATTGGTTGTTTAACCATGAATTTTACTGCAAAATTTTAAAGTCTATTATGTATAGAAATAAACTGTTTTCAAATTTGACAACTCCAAATATGTATAAATCCATGCCCCCATTTAACATCCTTTGGCTAAATGGGCTCAAAGTTAACTATAAAAGGCCAGAAAAAGGAGTGAGATCTGTAAGTAACAGTTAGCTTAATGAGCTCATATGAATATGCGCTAGTGATGGACTGTTTTCTGGCCAAACATAGGTAAAGGCCTTTGACAATTTAGATTATCTATACAAAGCAAAATGATACTATTTCTATATGCAAATAAAAAAAAGCACCAAAGTATAGCCAAAGCAACATGTTATCATAAAATGATGACTTCAGACCATAATGTTCATGTCGTGTAATCTTTTGCGATACATATGGATGTGTTATTCAAATTGTATTCAGGCTAATGCATTGATACATCAAATATGGACTTGTAAGTTGGGATTTAATCTCGTAGGAGTCAATTTATTGGAGAAGACATTTTAATTTAATCAGTGAGAATTTGCCCATAGCATGACAGACAATACTGAGTAGATTAGAAGAAATACCAGCTCATTATGGTGATGATTAGGGTGCCAGTCTCCTCTGCTATGAACGAACGGCATTCTGTTGCTGTGGATACAAGCATACTTTAGTTAATGTATGTAGGAGACACAACACTCTCCTGATAAGATGCTCTCTCTCTCTCACTGCTTTAATAGTTAAAGCACAAGAACAATTTGGTTTTGCATTACTGAGCATTATCATTTTTAGAAGTAGTCCCTATATAACACATAAGATGTTGAAATGAATAACCTTTCGATGTCCGTTCTGCAAGCCATTCCCAACTTCAATAATTATCAAGTTGAAAATCTAAAGGAAAAACTTTTAATACAAAATTTGCAATGGGGGAATCTACACGGGAGTGCAAATCCAGATGAATGCGCATCTCTACAATAGATTGTGGCTACTCGTATGTCAGATCCAGATCTGCTGTACAGTACTCTGCGTACATTTGTATGTGTTTAGATGCGAATCTCATATCTGGATCTCAGAGATGCGAATCTCAGATCTGGATCTCAGCGATGCACAGCATATGGATCAGCACTCAGTGTAAATTGCCCCAATGACTGACTTGCCACACAATCATCGTTTGAATGTATCTTTACAGACTAAAAATGGTACACAAACTTACTTGCTTTTTTGGCCGGAAGTGACTTCAAGCACATGAATCAGTATAGTATTTGAGGCAGCATAATCACTAGTGATTCCTCAGCAATTATTTAAAATTCACTTATATAATGAACTTGAGCAAATCTGTCATTTTTGTTTTATAGATCAAAATGATTACATCACCAAACATGAATTTATACGTCAGCACACAAATACTCAAAATGACAGCGTCACCTTGCCATGGTTTCAAATACGACTCTGGCCTTTATTATCTTCATGTTTCAACAACATGCCATTTATTATTCGTTGCATTGCAAGAGCCTAATGCAGTGATGTTTGAATTGGTAATTCAGGTCTTACGTTTTAGCACATTTTTTGAAAAAAAAAATATCAAGAGGAGCACAACTATGTTCCTGTGTGAAGTAGAATTAAATCTGAGCAATGGTATTATCTAGGATGGGCAAATATATGGAACTTGTGATGATGTTTGTGTTTACCTAATGATACATTACATTAAATAATCATGAAGGTTTCTCTTTACAAAAAGAAAGACCTATGTGAGGCTACAGCTAGGAATCAATATTGGTATCTTATAGGCTCATATATATGTAAACATAATATACACTGGACTGTCTTATATGTAGTTTAGCTTGGCTGGTTTCCAAGGAAATCATTTCCACACTATGAAATGGAAGATGTTGAGGGTAATTGATCAAATGTTGACGTCATGTGGATTGAGACAGATAATAGCACAGATGGATTTCTTTATACGTTCTGACATATCTACTTATGGAAAATAACACAAAAATTGATCATGTTTTTGTTGTTGTTGACTTCATTGGCTTACTTATTATATAAATGTTATTTGGAGATCATTTGTTTGCAAGGGTCAGTTTGTTTTTTTCTGTATAGACTGTGAGATGTGAGGATTGTATAGTGTTTTTAGTGCTATTTAAATTTTTGCTGGAACATGGTCAAAGAAGATAAGATTAATTATTGGATAAGAGATCTTTAAATGTTTGCTATATAAATGTCGTCTTATACAGGTCTACAAATTATAATATTAAAGTTGTTTTTTAAAAGTTATTTTTATAATGATATATTCCCATACTGAAAAAACAGTTGTTGAAAATAGGGCTTAAAGTATCGGTACTGGTAGTTTGTCATACATCCCATAACCTTTTCACAGTCCAGTGCAATATGCAGTATTTTTTTCTCATTTTTATTTTATTTAGTTTTATTTTATTTTAGTTTGTTTTATTATTTTTTTTTTCGCTTAGGTAAGTTAATATTATTTTTGTAATTACAAACTATTTCATCAGGATGTACTTTCTCTCAAAGTTTATAATCATCTTTTGGATTTACGAAAGAAAAGGTGACTCAATGCCAGGATATTCTTGCCAGCTTTAAAAAAGAATAAATAAAAATATGAAATTTCATGAATGCTCATATTTTAAACTTCTGCGCTACTCGTTTATGGTACTCACCAGAGCACTCCTACCGGCATCGTCAGCGGATAATGTTGCTCTGACTTTATGTCTAGTTGTAATTTCATGTTCAGCATTTTGGCTATTTCAGATTTGCAGTGAATGTGTGTGGGGGATGTGACCAAATAGTCATTTTTTGAAAGCTTGTTTTGGGAAAATAGTTGTTGGTTACTTGACAAAGAGCAGGACTGTTTTGGAAATCAAAGGTACAAAACTTCCTGCAGTTTCTTGCAAATTGAAACTTTGTTGGTTCGATCGAAAGACATTTTAGTAATGTTATGTGTATGTTTCCATACCATTTATATTAGAAATGGTAAGCCAAAAAAGAAATATGAAGAAAAAGCTCAGACTGTCTTTGCTTACTGGACTCTTGGTGTTAATTAGTTATGCAGTTGTAAAGGGGTAGCTGTAAGCTTGGGTCCCATAACCTTTTTGATTTTAAAATAAATTGTAAGAAATAATCAATATAATTAATCTAACGGAAGTAAATTATGAATACTATTGATGCTAACGATTAAATATATGAAGACACAGTAAACTGAGCAGAAGAAAAACATGTAATGAGAACATGCATAGTGTTTAGAATTAAACCAAAATTAGAATGAAGCTCTTCAAGTTTGTGAAATCCTCTAATAAGGTTGGTATTTGTGTTGATTAATACCATTATTAGTTGTTTCAATAGTTGGGATTGATTTTTGCAAGAAGAAATAATTACCATCAATATTCCCGATGTGGTTCTCATATGGGACATCGTGTTTACATATCCATTAATCAATTATAGAATGATCTCTTGTCTGTAGACGCTCTCTGTGTTGCCTCTCTCCTCGGGTAAAATTTTTGTTGGGTTTTATTTTTAGCAATATATTCTAAAATGTAGCCATAAGTGATTTAATTGATAGCAAAATGTAATTGAGCTCATTGACGCTGAGATAATTTATACAAGTTAGGTGTTTAGTTTTTGTAATTATGGGGAGCGTTCAAATTGTGAAAATAGAACGTTTAAAATGTGACGCCTGATATTGCATTGTATCATATTTCTCTGATTGATTCTGTCTCTTGACATTTTGGGATGTGGTACACAACAAAATAGCGACAGATTTCTGAAAGAGTTGTTAAGTTTGCATGACGTGTATCTTATTGCTGTTGTAGAGAGAATCAAAGCTAATGGCATTATAATTGTATTTGTTATTCTACACTCATATTTTTTTTTCTTACACTTTATAAGAAGTGAGTAAAAAACTATCTCTAGGTAAATGGAGACAGTTTCAAAGTGCAATAGTTAGCCACCCTTGCCCTACACTGTTTAATGTTGCAGCTGTGGCATCATTAGTCACATTTATGTTAACATTACAGGCATGAAAGTACCTTCAATATTGAATGTAATATTTACTTAACATAATACATGAAGTTGAAGTGATGTTTTTATTCAGTACAGAGTGAATAAGTGTAATGCCATTGTCACCATTTTATTTGGTGTAATATTTGGATTAAAAATATTTTGAAACATTATTCAACACACAATATAAATTATGCTATTTAGTACAAAAACGTTTTCAAATAAAGTATGGTTGTATGTTAGCCATTTTTTGTTGGATCACAGTTTGTCTTCATGTTACTTGGGCCACATTTAATAGTGTTCATGGATAGGCACAGCCAAATCTGAGTGAGGCACTGCACCAAAAACTTGATGTTTATCGCCTTTGTAAAACTGTGACATTTTGAGGCAATTTTTTGCGTATAAATTGACACTTTTTAGGAAATGATGTATATCTCCTAATGAAAACAACTATGGTTGGTTTGAAGTAGTGAAAAGATAAGATTTCAATGATTAGAACACATGCTATGGTTCTTTTTTGAGGTTTTTATATGTAAATTGAAAAATTGATTAAAAAACAAAAAATAGTGCAAAAAAAGGCAATTTTTTGGGGAAAAAATCATTTTTGTTCAAGAAATATTTGGATGATAACGATTGGCATCGCATGGTATAAACTTAAAGTGTTTTCACACAAAATGAAACATCTAAATAAGTTTTTCGCGTGGCTGTTTTTTAGCCAAAGCGCTGTGAAAATGGGCATTTTTGGTAAAAAATGACCAAAAATGGTCAGAATTTGAGATTTTTGATGAAAATTTTGCCTTAAAAATTATTTTTTTGTAAAATTTGAGTCTAATTTTTTAATCTTAACTATCAAGAAATGTGAATATAAGTTCAATAAACAATTCCAATTAAAAACTTTGTTGAAAATTGGCAAAACAGTTTTTTAAACACTACGTCACAATAATCTCATTAATGTTTACATGGAATCCTATGGGATGAATTATCAGAAAATGTTCCCTACTTTTGCGACACAAAACCCATAACTTGATGAAATTTGCTGATTTTGGTGTCGTTTTCTTTGTTATTAGGTCCTCTTTCCATTAAAGTTAATTTCATGAACTTTGAGTGAATTCTGAATTTTTGTGGTTGGATCATGGATTAAATATTTTCATCACATTTGATGTCGAAAAGCATTGTACTTGGCATTCTTTTATCCAAATTTATGCAATTTGCGTAATTTCAGCCCGCTTGCCTAGATTGACATTTTATTCTCTGACATTTGATTGTCCCACCTGCATGAATATATAGAAGTGCATATTAGCTTAGTGCACATGTATACTACAAGTGTTGTAAGCTTACACAACTAGGAATATATATTAGGCTCTGTATTTATAAAGTCAAGTTGAAGGCTAGATTCATTTTCAACCTGGTTTTAAGCACATTTCACATTCTTAATTTATCTCCATAATATGTTAACAATGAGAACCACCTGTTTAGAATATTGTAAAGAAAAGCATTTTGTCTGTTGCCTTGAAGTAATTATAGACAGTGTGGAGAAAGACTGTGTATCTGTAAAAGCCGGCAGGTGGATATGTGAGAATACTATTGTGGTAAATTGATAGTGGAGAATTGTGATTTCCTGGCCTGGCTTCCCCAAGCCAATCGGCAATGATTTGTGGGCATAGTTAAAATACAAAAGCTGCATATTAAAAGTTCATTAGGCTGTAAATGTGCTAGGAATAAACATCATTTCCTGAAATCTAGCCATGATATAACGACATGTGAGTGAAGGAAGAAGGTTAAGAGTACACATGAGTTATTAGGACGGTTATCTTCTGAAGATAGCAACAGGTGATTCATTGTTTGGAGTACAATCTGCTACCTTGACTTGATGGAGAAGCAGCAGATTGATGTTTGTTGTATGATGCTATACAGTGTTTACTATGGTGTTGTAGCATTATATAAGAAGATAAGCTTTCAAACTGGTCCATATGATTCCCAACAAAATGCAAATGATTCTTGGTGACGATTAAAATTTTCATTAGAAATTCCAAAAAGAAAACTCACGGTTTTCCAGACGGTTTCGACAAACTTGTTTCCGTCTTCATCAGTGGTTGATGGTGATTCTAGCTGATCCAGTCGGATGCCGTTTTGTGACGTCATCGGCAGATGACGTCATCTGAATTATTTGGCTGTACAAATGACTTAAATGAAAAGTCCCATCGTCACTGTTCATTAGGTTTTCACTTTTGTTTGTGCCACCATTCCATCTTATCTCGATTCTCTTTTAATTCTTGGTGATTTACCAAGAAATGATATAGGCCTATGGTGTAAATTTTCATGATAGAATAAATTTAACCAAAATATTTACATAAAATGTCGTTAGGGAATGTGCATTAAGTCAGGGATGAGAAAGTTCCTCTTTTCTGCTGATTTCCTCTTTTTTGATCATGTTCATGTGTTAAAATTTTAGCTTTTTCATTCATTTTCAGCCCATTTTTGACCTTTTACCCAACTTTACGACGCTTTTACTCGTTTTTGTCAACTGGCCTTTCACATCCCTGTTAAGTGCAGACACATTAAATCATTTACGTGTCTGCACAGTATTGTAATATGCAGCCATCATCGAATCATGCACCTCCCTTGAAATTACCATTTTCTTTTTGAGAAATTCATATACAGGGCAAAATATACACATTCAAGTCATTCAGACGATATTGATATTTTTATGGATTTGAAATGCTCATACCTATCTTAAACTCATTGCATAATATCAGCTTTCATTTCAGCTCCAGTATATCTAAAAAATCCACATTTTTAGATGTAGTTGCATTAAGAATGTACATAAAAATTTACATTTTATAAAATGTTAATTTTGATACACATTTTCTCAAAGAATTGTAATTCTAATTCCAATTGCCATAGGACTTTTAAACAATTGTCAATTAAGGTTGATGACATTTCTGTTGAATTTATATTGGATTGACCAGGGACTGACTTTACTCAAGGTTTGTAGTAGTTTGTCACATATTAGTATGTTTTATCTATTGGTTGATGGATAAACTGAATTTTTAAAAAGGTAAAATGTAAATCACATCATCTTACTTCACAATTTGATACAGATGTTTGAAACTGAAACAGGTATTGTATTTGGTGTTTTTTATCTGGAAATAAAGGTCATTCTTTGATGAGCACTAGCAAAAAACCACATAAGAGTAAGTTTTATGCATTTTTTGTTCACTTGTTGTCTGTATATGTTCTTCCCACCCATGTAAGCTCACAGTCGCAGCAGCAGCATAATGAAATGCAATGCTAGCTTGATTGTACAGAGTGCATCCATCCATCAATCTAGCCCTACTACAATACAGTATCTTGAGTACTCAGTAGATTAGTTGGGACACATGTGTACTGATAGATGAGTTCCTCCACATCTTTTGTAAGCATCTTCAGTGACTTTTCCTTTTTTTATGTGTTCATTTTACAGGGATCTGAAGACTCCAATTATGGAAGGCCTTCTGATTCGGATTTATCGCTGGATGAGGATCGAGAAGCCTGGAAGAAGGAAACCGAGCGACAGGCCCTTGCTCAACTAGACAAGGCTCGGGTAAGCATTGGAAGTAGATAATATTTAGAGAATAAAAGATAAGATTTATTGTTTACTTGTAATCTGTCGTCTCATAATGGATCGGCGTTTGTTGTTTTGGGTAATGAACACACATATCCAATAAATCGTATCTTTTATTATCATTCTTAGTCACAAATTTGAGTGAGTTGTAAACCAAAATTTATGCAAATTTATTGCCCAAAACAATAAACATCATGATTGGAAAAATGGACACCCCAATTCAAACATGAAGTAAAGCTTTTGCGTCAGATATGTGCTAATATCTACATTGCGCTGTGATTTTCAACATGTGGCTCCACTGCGTTTGACGCTGAACGCACTGTCATGTACCGTCTCATAATTGATAGCCAAAATTCCTTATTAGGTAGTAAAATCACACTCTGACTAAGAATTTAAAATAAGGTTTTTGCAGATCATTGCAAATCAGAGGGATCCAAAAATAGCAAGAACAGTTACAATATGCAAAGTGGGTACTAAAAAATTCAATTTTCTTGGGCTATTAGACAGAATAACTGAAAACGTTCTCCCTCAATCACAATAATTATCACTTTGTTGACATGAATCCTTGAATCCCATTGGGGACTTGAAGTAAGCCATATTGGGTGTTTTTGGTCTCAAAATACCTAGATCGCTTATTTAAAGTTTTATCGCACAATGAGTTTTTATTGGGCGCATGCCAAAGTCGTGCATGATAATACACCTTAAAACCAAGCAATAGGTTTATATATTACCTGTTTGGTAAATTCACATTAGTAGGTTGACTTTGCCATACATGAAGTATATTCTGTTCAAATTATGGTCTAAATAAGCATATTGTTTTATATGATATTCAAAGCCTACCAAGTGATAAATCATTATCCCCTGTATGTTCTTACGCAATATAGAAGATATCTTGGGTGCTGTATCATACCGACCAATATATATATATATTTCTTTATCATATGAACAAACAGGGGTAACTAAGAGTATAACAGATTGAATAGGAAATGGAGATAACCCCACAGTAGTAAACCTTTAAGTACGGTACTTGAAAGTTTCTTGTGTTACCGTTAGACCAGGGGAGGGGGTGTCATTGCGGTGTTGTGTGTTGAATAAATCAACTGAATTATGTTCCTTCAACATCTACTTTCAGTTACAACTAATGTTTAATTTATAGTTTCTTTAAAATTTACAAAATCTATAACCCAACCAAATTACAGATATTATATAACGCGTGATCGCTGCTTAAGCTATTACGATATGTAAAACATACCAGCTAACAACACTACATGACCTCTCTTTCATCATTATGTGTTAGTAATTGTAGGATGTGCACAGATGGCAAAATGATCGGCAAATAATGAGTTGGTGCAACTTATTCCGATGGCTGACAATTTTTGTTTTACTACTAACGATTAATCAGGGCTTAAGATCTAGATATTCTTAACATTATACAGCATGTAAAGCAAGGTATATTTGGATTTAGCTATCTGATTACAACTTAATTTCAAACGTTATGATTTACATTATGGCTTTTAATAGGATCTGTACAAATTTAGAGATGAACTAAGAACACATCCTTTCAAAGAGCAAATTTTACAGCTCGTTTCATGAATATGTTTTCCAAGAACTCCCAGACTTCAAGATTTGATATTTTCTTTTACTTGGTCATCTGTGAAAAGGGAAAAAGCTATATAACAGAATGCCAATGTAATGAGCTAGTATACGAAATTGAATGTCATAAGAGCTTTCATGACTTTAAAGGCCATCCACCCAGTAACATTGTACAACGGCCCATGAATTTCACATCCGGATGTTAATTGAAGATAATATAGTTGAGTCAAGAAGCCCACTTAACATGCACAGAGAGTGTTGGCTGTCCAATTGATATGCAACAGTGAGATGCTCCATCATACAGTCTAGGCCAGCAACCAAGCTGACATGGTGATTGCTTAACTTGCAAGCCCCATCACACCAATGTATGCTTATCACATGTCATCTTATTGAACATGAACCGTATGGTCAAGTTTTGGCTGGTAAGATGGCATATTTGCCTGCTGGCTAGATGGATGGACGGACTTTATTGCAATTTACAGAATGATCTAAAGGAACGACTTGTTTATCTGCTATAGGTAGTTTAAGTGGCTGGATGCTAGTTTTTGAAAGAGTTAATTATTTTTTTTGATCTTGCTATTAGTTTTGTCCACTTTAAGAATGTGCTGTTTTAATTTTGTTTCAAGTTTTGATAATTATTAGTTTTAGTGGCTGAAATCGTTGCTGCTTTTATGTACCAAGGACCACACATTGGTACCTTGGTACTTTTATTTCAGTTTTGTAAAAAAAAACAATCAATAGAATCATAAAATTACATGTAACAAAATCACACCCACCCTCCCCAAACAACCTTAAAGAAGTGTAAATATAAATGTATAAACTATATGATAAAAATGTGGGTCATGCAGCCAGAAATCGTTGCTGCTTTGCAAAATGCATTAAAAAAACAGCATAAATAGGATTTAATTTTGTCTTAAAAAAGAAGTATGTGTTTTATCAAAGGTAGTGGGTGCCTTCATTCATGTTTCTGAGAAAACTTTTTCCAGACATGCTGGGGATTCTATACTTTTATGGACTACTAAAATGTAATATTGCTGAACAGACAAGGCATAATAAATTCAATAACCATTCTGGCTTAACAATCTGGCAATTTACGGAATAACCTAAAGTCACAGGTTACAGTAGATATCTACTGTAGATAGTGTTAGATACAAATTGTTTTTGATTCCAACTTTACCCCTGTTTTGTTTTTCTTTGAATTTTCAAATCGGTTATACACATTTTAAAGATATTTTGCAAAAGGTATATGACTTTGTACTGACTACTTTCTGATTGAGCTGTATATTATGTTCATTTTTTCATGTTTTGATCATATTATTTGACTACA
>JXSR01S007494.1:33727-58450 GCA_000969725.1 Ophiothrix spiculata
ATCTAGTCATTCACATGGTAGGATATTGACCCATGGTTGTTTGAAATGAAAATTTGATGAAGAAGTTTGATACAATAGTATTAATAATTGTGTGCTTATTACAATACAGGAGTTATATTCAAATGTAATGCTAATTGGATTTTTGTTGTTATATAGTGCTATCTATACTCTATAAACCTAGAAGTATGCAACAAGAAATCAGACTCTGTTACAAGATCCATAGCATATCCCTTGTATTCTTCAACATTGAGAACTGGTGGTTTTGTATTGTGTAAGAGACTAGTAATGATTGATTAAGGCCAAATCACTGCGTATTAATATATTTTTACATGAACTCTTCATAATTTTGGTATTATTTTGGGCTAATCTTGTTGATAACACATGGACAAACAATGAGAATAAATTTATTTGAATATTCAGCAAGATTTGGTACCTTGTTATGATTTGAGAAATATGGACTAATTTACTTCCCCATATGGTCATATTGGTTTTTGTGCGTTAATCGGCTACTTGTTGCATACTTCAAGGTTTACAGAGTATAGGGTAGATAAGCCATACATCGGTTGTATAAACAATATTTTGAGCATCCTGTGATATATTGTTTTCATGATTGTCTTTACAAGATTGAATGGTCAGAGTACTGTTTTCAGAGGTTAGAGGTTGATGTCATGTGAGGACAGTTTAGAGATGTATGATTATAAATCTGGTGAAGTTGAGATTCTGGGCTAGGCTGGGAGGAGTTGAACTTGAACATTTATTGTATTAATTAAAGGAATTTTGTGTTTGATTCAGTTTTTTAAAAATATTTCTAATTAAATATATTAAAAACAAAATGCAGAATAGATTTGCATTTAGTTTTGTGTTGAGGGTTTAGGGTTGGCGACAGCACAGATTGGTGACAGTTTGCTAAGTATTATGATGTAGTAATGTGACACAAGGCCTGGTAACAAGTTCCAGCTGTTTGCTCTCTCTCCTTGGGTGTGTCATTCACAACATTTGTTCTCGATACAATACTACATCTAAGATCCATGGGTAATCACATCCAAATCTTTGTGAGTGATAATCAGTGCTAGCTCTGCAATGTGTGCCATTAGCATGAAAAGTGAAATGTCATTGCATTGTCTAGGGTACACACAATTGTCGAGAATGGGCAATGGCGACGTACGAGCTGGATTTGTTACGTACTAGGGAGTTTCTTGGGAATGTTTTCAAAATAACGCCACATTTTGTAATCACTCGATGTAGGCCTACTTATTTGGTCATTAATATGACAACTAAAATAATGGAATCAGTAACTTGTGACTGATATCTTGCTTCATAAATAAAGATCAATGCTTTTCCAAAATTTCTAATATAATGAAATCAACTTTTTAAAATTTATATTTGGGATACATCCTCTTGATTTTCAATTTGTACAGAGGTTTTTGGAAATTTAAAATGAAACTTGTAACATCTTTTTATCATAGTTATATTAATTCTGGCTTTGCACAATCTGAGTGATATCTTGTACAGATAACTGCCTACAGGTTTGTTTGGTAAATTGTTAGCCCTATTACATAAACCATTTTTAAAAGTGATCTATAGAGAGCACCGGGATGTCTCCTCGGATCATGTTCTCATGTAATCCACCTTAAATGAGTGTGTGCAAAATGAATCTGTTAATTGATTCTACAGAAAGGAGCAACAAGTATCAATGATTTAGCTTGCGATGCCACTGGCTTCAGATGTAGTGGATGATTATGTTTGGTTATGTGATAAGCAACGCTCTTATAACATTGGATTAACTCATTTTATCCTTTTAGAAGCAAGAAAAATATACATAGTTTGTATCGGGCTAATTAGAAATTTGTAGTATTGTCATAGTATGGTTTGGGTTAAGTGAGTCAGGAAAATTACCTTATTAAATCTTTATGTGATTTATTAGAATTAAACAAATTCATGGTTGTTATTTAAATAGTTCATGAGCAATGATATCGAAACAATATGTAGTTGATACAATGCATTTGCATTGTGATAAGTGTTAAAATATAAAAGAAATAACACAACTATTTTTGTTTTAGGAATGCAAAAAAGCACAACATGTTTTCCTTTTTTTTCTGAACGGAAATGCAGGTGATATTTGATCAAAAAATGAGGAAATTGTAACATGTTTTGTGCAAACTGTTTAATTCAAGTAAATTCCTTGATTATTTATTCTTTATAGCAAATTTTTTGATGGTTTTTGCATATTTATTTCTTGTTTCAGACAAAACCTGTAGCCTTTGCTGTACGAACAAATGTTAGCTATGATGGCACACTTGACGACGATTCACCAGTCCAAGGGTGCGCCATCTCCTTCAAGACAAAGGAGTTCCTTCACATCAAAGAGGTTAGTACAATCTTTCTATGCAACACTGTATGGTCTAACGATGTCACCCAAAAGAATTGTCCATGTATTAATGTGTGGAATACTATACTTCTGTTCCCGAGAGTATGTCAATAGAAAATGATAGCCTGTGGAGAGATTGTACCTTGCAGCGTCAATTTACCCACATCATATGATATGAGCATTATAAGGTCTGGAGAGAGTTGCATTAGTATTGGGCATGATGCAAGATGTGAGATCTGTTCAAAGGTTAACATCTCTGACTTTCGTTTATTTCTATTGATAGATTCTGAAGAACAAAAGTGTAGTATTCAACATTTACAGATACTGCATTTTTGTTAGAATGGAGCAAATTGGATTATTCTGGTGCTATGACTTGGAGAACAATGACCGATGGATGTGACATCCAAACTGATTAAACCAATTTGAATTCCGTCTCCAGTCTGACATCAAATACCACATCATTGATGTGGCATTCTCATCAATGTAGCCGTGGTCAGATATACATGTAGCTGACCTGAGATGAGAGCAATTGAATCATTATGTGGCCAATGAGTTCTTGGTGTGTACCCTACTTAACCAAGCTGCACCTACTTAAAACAAGTCTGGGTCATATACTTACTTGCAAGTTACAATCATTGATATCATGTCACATTATATGCACTTTAAAACAATACCATAAGATCTAAAATATGAAGCACCCCTATCACCCATAACTTCTGATTTTTTTTGGCTTATAAGGTTTGTTTTACACCTTTAATTCCATGTGTATTGGTAGTATCCACTTTTTAGTGGCAAAACAAATGTTTAGCAAAATACACTTGTAAGTGCTTTTTGTTAGTCACATTCCTTAATTTTAGACTATTTTTAGCCAAATTCAGTTTTGATCAAAATCTTATAGTATTGCTTCAATACAATTGTGCCCAATTTGAAAATAATCTATATTTAGTGCATAAAACTGGGTGGATGACATTAAAATTATAACTTTCAAACAATAAGAAATTCAAATCACATATGTGTAATTTGACCAACATTTTTTCAATTTAATATTAAGCATAATGCATTACACTCATGATTGTCAATACTGTTTTGCTAAATAATGAAAGTATAGCTTAAAAATCTAGGCTTGGTCGCTGTAGTTCATGTTGACTGTATTAACTTACTGTTTCATGGTTTTATTTCTTCACAGAAATATAATAATGATTGGTGGATAGGAAAATTAGTCAAAGAAGGAGCTGATGTAGGCTTTATACCAAGTCCTGCCAAATTAGAAAACATGAAACTGCAAACATCAGGGAGTAAAAGCAAACTAATAGGAAAGTGAGTATCCGACATCTTGGGTTAAACAGTTGCTAATGTATTCATTCATATTTATTATGAACTTCGAAGTACAAGCCAATCTTACTGCATTAGCACACTCATTTCAGATGTGCATCAAACGCTGTCGCCTACTGTCGCAAAAAGCGAATCCATCTGACAGCGTAGACGTGCATTTTGCAGCATTTAGGCCATTGGTCTGTACTTCAAAGTTGATGGACTTGGTTCTGTTGATTGATTTATTGGAAAGTATACCAGTGACCAGTTGCGCATGAAAGTTATCCTTGGCTATATCTAACAGACTTCATGCCATTTTCCAGCAAATTCTGATAATCCTCATAAAGTTGTATATATATATATATATAATCTATCTTGAGAGTTGTTTTTTGCTCATTCAAAAGCTTTTCGCCTTGGTGATAACTTACCTCTACTTAACATGCAACACCCTAGTCAGCGTTTGTACATTTTATCATGATTTGCCCTAGATCAATCTTGGTGAAGTGCGTAAGCGCAACTAGGGCGTTGTGTATTGAAAAAACTAAGACGTTGGGACGAATTGTGATGTCAGAAAGACCACGAAGGAGTGAAAAACAATTCATGAGATAGAATATAGCCTGTATATTATCAACCTTGTGCAAGAATTCACAAAAAGATTTAAAAAGTCTTGATTTTTGCAAACTAGGGCAAGTTTGAAGCATCCTTTTGTTTAACTTCAAAGAATTTGCCAATAAGTGGTTAAGCAACAAAGGTAAAAGCTTTGTACAAAATATGTATAGTCAATGGACCATTGAGTGAGGACATTCCAGCAAATAAGGTCAATGAGTATATTTTCCCTATTATACATTTATTAGCACCATGGCAACATTATCAATATCCTGAAAGGTGAATGGAATCTTTAAATTTGATGTAAAGTAAGGATAAAATAGATGAAAAACTTTCAAAAATTATGCAGAGAAATGTCTGTTATATTTCCTGCTATGCCAGTGCTGATCCATGTATAATACATGATAGCTTGTAGAATATGTATATCAAATAGATCGTGAAAGTCATGCAAATTAGAAGACACGTACTTACCACTGTTTTTACCTATAATAAATGACCTCTGTTGCACCAATTGTACAAGTACAGAAAGATCACTGCTATGAAAAGTCAGCAATGTGTACGATACAACAATATCCCACCCACAACATCATCACTTATTGATTGTTGTTTTAAGAGATTTTCTTTGAATTTTGTGACTAAAACCTAAACAAAAGTGTTAAAAATGTCAGTAATCTCACATGCCATATGCATGGGTGTGTTGTCTTACATGCATTGGATTCCATAGTGGCAAGGATTCTGAGAACAACGTGTTCCAAAAACACACAATGAAGACATGCTAAAATCTAGCTACTGACCTTTTAATGTTGTTAGAATGATGACCTTTGGAAGACAAAATTGTCGCGTTGACATTTGCAAAAGCAGGGTTTTGTGCATAAAGATGTGCCATTATACTGTATGATGATGACAGAGCATGATGTTTGATATACACGTTGTGCAAGCTTACAAATTTGTTGAAATCACTTTGAAAGATTGTTATTGTGTGTTCTTTGTTTGATTTGATTGCATTTAAATGAATGCGCAACAGGTTAAGGGTGTGATTACAGACGCTTAAATCGTGACAACATTGCAGCAAAACTAGACGTTGATCCTTATTCATTTGTATGATAGAGGGTTCAAATATTTTTGATATAATTGAACAAAACTTTTTCAGGTTACACAACCTTGGTCTTATTTGTATTCACAAATAATGTTTAATTAATTTTCCTTTTTATTTTTCCACCAAATATATGATCATTTTTATTTTAAACAGAATTTCATAAATTGCTGATTTATCTTATTATTTCACTTGCTTGTGTAAAGTCTTTCATGAGTTGTTTTTGCATGTGCTTTTAAAATGATTCACTGTCTTGAGTCTTTTATGAGTTAAAAATCCCTGGGTAAAAATCAATATATATTCTTGATTTAATTGGATATAATAAAAGCGTTCTGTAACTTAAGATTTGAAAAATATATGGTCATGAAAGTTTGAACAATGTGTGTCGGACATAAAAGAAATATTTGCCACATTTTTCTGATGCATTACGGTTTTTCAAATGACAACTCGAAAGAAATAAAAACCCATCAAGGGATTCAATAAAAATATAATATTCATCAGCATCAAAATACCATCTCTAAAGAACCTCTTATTTTTGGAGCGTTAGGAAAAAAGTCAATACCTTAAAGAGTCATTTAGGGACTTTGCGTTTGAAATGTCAGTGAGATAGAGTAATACTCATGCTGTATGCATAATAGAGAGCCGGCGTTAGGGTATTTGTATGCTTTATGCGGCTCACAGAAAGGACTTGTCTAGCTGCATGTATTTAACAACTCCGTCTCATATATCTTTAATAAGCGGCAACCATTATTCTTGCAGGCCTAATGACCGTTTCTTTTTTCTGAAGAAAAAATACAAATTAATATTTCGAGTTTGATTTTGAAATTGGATGTTGCTTGTTTTTGAATTTATATTGTATTGACTTAAAATTATGTTCTGTTTGAAAGGAATGTAATAATGGTCCTGTTTGATGCTAATATGCATTGCTTATTTTCATTTTATATTTTCTGATTTCTATATCTTGTTTGCACTAAGAGTTTGGCTTGAAATTTGTTCTAGACAAAATGTGAATGTCAAAATCTTTTTAAAAAAATGTGAATGGTGATTTCTCAAATTGAGATTACGGATTTTAGAAAACCAACAACTATTTTGTTAATTGAATTGCATATTTTAAAAATGAAACGAACCAACATGATGAGTGTGGTTTTGTGCATTATCAGTAATGCCATCTTCTGTGAAATCAATTGGGTCGAATATGGGAATCAAAATGCCATAGATGCCTCGGTTCTATGTTAGTATTCAGTCTCCATAGAAACCAGCTAATTTCAATATGGTCGCTCTGGAAGGATTTTGAGGTGGCTTCACTATTTATTTTCAAGACAGTTCTGCATGTATCAAAACCAGTGTAGCTTTTAAAATATTAGTGCTTTATGGTATACAGCCATTTTACTTAACCAATTTATTTATCTTGGAATTATAGCAAGGTTGAGTTAACTAAAATCAAGAAGGTAATGTTGATTAAGCTTACATTCAATGTAAATTGCAATCTGCGACATAATAAAATGTTGCAATAAATTCAGACTGCAATCTGTATTAATTATGGCTTGCATAAGTGTAAATCAAGAGATATAAAGCTGTTCATCTCATAAACATTAATCAGATTATGTGTGAATGCCTGGAAGTCTAAAGTCAAATGTCTTTATATTAAACATTGAGATTAAGGAAGGATTAAATCAAAATTTGCATAATTTTAATTTCGTTGGTATTGTTTCACATGTTTTATGAGACATACTAAAAGTTTACTTAAACTTGGACTGATATGAAAAAGGCAGTGCTGATTATTATATAAATGATCATATTCTATTAGTTTTGTTATCAAATTCAAATTTCCACTTTTCTTTATTTCAAATTTGCTGATGCCATGATATTTGCATTGTCTATATTTTCTTGGCGTTTTGTTTTGATCAACAATTCTGGTTTTCATGGATTGCAAATTCTTGTATGATCAGTTTGAATATGAATCTCCATTTCCTGAATGCAAATTCTGACATGATCAATTTGGTTATGAATCTCCAATTTTATTCAGGAGGATTGAATTTGAATAAAGAGTTTATCATCAAGAAATGAAACATTAATATAACATCAAAATCACTCACTAAAAATTCGACTTCTCTAATTGAGCTAACATAAATTATCCATAGATTGTGACTTAACAAGATTGCAAGTTAATGCTGTTTGAATGTTATATTCATCACATTTGCAATTACTAGTCATAATGGTATCACAAGAGAAGTGTTGTCATGATTTAAGGGGAGCGTAATCAAGTTACAATCAAATCAGGTTGAAAATAGGGATGGTTCCAAAAGGTCTATTGAACAATCCTATTTGATTAAGACTAGCCCATGTTGAATGCACATACATCAAAACGAATCGCTCAATACTAGGTAATAATGGAGCGAGTGTGGAAAATTAAATGGTTTTGAGTTCACTGCCATAATGTGATGTTATGCTAGGGCTGGTTGAGTAATGTACCATCCATTAATGTACAAAAAGACCTTAAAAGAAATGATTCTATAAGAGCTGGAGTAGTGTATATGATTGCTGAAAGATCCTCTATTTCTTGAATTCATTTCACACATTTATGGCAGTAGATTTGGTTTATTTTCCACTTGTCATTTCTAACTATTTTGAAATGGCAGCTGTATTGTACTGATACCATGATCATTCCTAGTGCCCTGGATAATGCTTTATGCTTAGTCCATACAAAACATACAATTAAGTCTACTGCCACAGTGAATTGAAGATGGGACTGTTGTTGGATAGATAAAGATGATCGATTGTCCACTAGTTTTTTTTATTTAAGTTCTACAAAGTTTATTGTCTCTCCATTATTCAATACAATGCACCATTTGCTCTCCACTTTTTCACATTTTCTTTGATTTTTCTCCGTTTTTCATTTTGTGAGTCAGACCCCGCCTAGACCACAAGATATGAGACGACTTGCCTTTCATATTTCTTTTCCAATATACACTATATTATCATATACTACATACACAAATCATGCACACTAGTTACAAATTTTTCAATTTGCACCACAATATATTCAACCATGTCAAAATTCTTTTAATATGCACATATATTTGCAATAAAGGGAGTGGTAGAGTGTGTGTTAGAATTTGTTTGGCTAAATTGGGTACATGATGTGGTTTTTGTAGTGTATTGAGAGAATGAAAGATTTCAATTGTGTGTGATATAGTATGATCCATTTACAGCAAGAAATGTTGAACCCACTTGAGTTATGACTTGAGCACTAAGTTGAATTTCCAAAGTTAAGTCTCTACTGTAGGTAACACATGTGTAACACTGCCAGTGTGCTTCAAGCTATATAATAGCATAATGCCAGAGCTTGTCGTGATTTCTGCAAGGTAGCGATAATGCCAATCTACTCTACTATAGTAAGAATCTCAGTCAACAAGTTGAACAAGTCAATAAATTGATTAACATGTATCTTTTTGTTCTCACCGGCTTATCGCGAACAGTTCATATTTTAAAATCATGTTAGAAGCCAGAAACCAATGTAATTTTTAGGCCAGAAATGGTTGTGATAATGCTATTGCAATCATTGAATTCTACAAGAGTAGAATCTTTTTGTCACTACAAGGTGTTCATAAATCATACATACCGGACTAATGGATTCTTCTTATTGCCTAACAAGTAGCCTATATTATTTGTCAGATCTTGCTAATCTTTGATTTAAATTGAATTGAAATATTGAAGTTTTTAGAGATTTTAGCTGACGTTAATACCATCATGTAAGGCTCTCTATTAACTGAGCTCCCATAAAGCATTTGAAGGAGTCTCAATAGAGCTCACCACCCTCAAACGGAAGTCCCTCTGTGACATGCTTAGTTACAAATTTGCAAGATCTGACAAATAGTATAAACCATAAATAAGTTGATTAAAAAAAACATTTGCCTGGTACTTATTCATGGACACCCTGTTATATAAAACAGGTGATGAAGATGGGACTAAGAATGAGATTCAAATATACCCTTACTATACCTGGTCAAAACAATGGACATTGCAAGTCATTTGAATATAATGATGCACGCTGATTTCAAAATCAACCATTTCAGGAAAATAAGTACAAGTTGAAAATTTGTGCATTATTTCTTTTCAGAGTATCCCTTGAAACGTATTTATAGAGGAGTCTAATAGATAGCCTCCTGCTACAAATCATGTATCTGATGATAAGGATCTAATAACAAACCAGACTGTAAGAGAAGACTAGTTGAACATATAGATTGATAAAATGATTTTGCAGCAGGCATGCATGTTGACATGACATGCCAGTGATGTTAGTAGGCCTCTTAGATGTATATGCTCTAGCCTTTTAGCTAGCCTGTGTGGGGTTCATACATCCGCTTGTTGCTTGCTCTTGTACAAGCATAGGTTAGATATATACACACTGTCTTAAGTTTCTTGAAGAAAGGGAGTAGCCGGTTATGATCATGATTGTATGTGATTCATAATATGGACTGTATATTATTGGTTGATAGTCTGTTGAAATTGATAATACCGGACCATTTTGCTAAATTGGAAAAATAATATTGCATTGCAATTGTAGCAAATGTTAAAAATGGAAGTCAACACTTCAATTTTACAGTAATTAAAGATGATCATGTACAAAATATCTAAAGATAGTAATGACAAAATATTTCAGAACCATTCCAAATTGACTCTCCATGCTAGCAGTTTCTAGGAAATAATACTTCAATCACCACTCAAAAAATGGCAGAAAGAGAAATAAAAGTAGATAAAAATGTCCTCTTACTACGGCAAATGATTACAATTATTTCATAATTACAAACTTGCAAAATACTGAATGTTAATTATTTCATAGTCGTTGCATTCAGTTGATGTGATAGTGATATTACTTAAAAAAACAGGGATGGTGTTGTAAACAGAATAAGGAGCCAGGTTAAGAATTATGTAATTGCTCACAAAATAAGAGCAACAATCAAGCAGGTCCCTAATCAACAAGCTTAAACACCATGACCAAGGTTTCAATCATTAGATCAAGTCGATTCAAAGCAAGATAAGTGAACTTGTTATCAATCCTGTCTTCATCCCGACCCTGTCAGCAGGATTACTAATCTAGGGTAAGGATAAAAAGATGCCGCCTCAAAACTTGTAACAAATATCAAATCTAATATGGTATGCAAATTTGAAGCATTAAATACAGACCAGAAACTTTTCAGCTTTTCAGCTGAGCTTTTCAGTTGATTTCAGCCCTTTTTATTACACTTTTCAGCTGATTTCAGCTATATTTATTACACTTATCAGCTCTTTTTCTTGAAAAATCAGTCAAATTTAAGGTCTTTGGTGCAGAATTTGACTGTTTTCTGCTCTTTTTTTGAAGATTCAGTTTAAGGTCTCTAAATAGGAATCAATCGCCACCTTTGATCCAATGTGAAACATGATTTGTAGAATACACTGTGAACGTCAATACAAAATGAAATTGAAAAAAAAAGAACCATAGATATCAAAAGTGTCTCCAAATTACCGTCGATGCCATTTTGATGTGGTCTGGATTGCCAATAATAAAGTCGACCAATCACTATATATAATCCTGTTGAAAAATACAGCTAAAACACAGCAATGCAAAATGCACCTTTGAAATATTTTTATAGCCTTAGGTGTTTAGGTGTGCTTCTTGTCTGTGGTCATATAAATATTATACCCACAATTTCATTACTAAAGACATGTTCATGTTATTGGATTGATTCTTACTTTGATAGTAAGATGAATACCATGGAAGGCTGATGTTTTGTAATGATATTGTAATTTTCATGTTGGCATTTACCTAACAAAGCCTATATCAAGTTCCCTGTATGATTAAACACCCACCATTGACATAGATTTGATGAAAATGATATCCCTTTCATAAAGAATCAAAAATAAATTTGGGTGATTTGGTAAACCTGCAATTTTGTTTTAGATATGGATTGCTTTTATCCTTTAATCCGAATTAACAAAATTCAAAAAGTGTAAAATCCATTGTACTTTATCCCTCTTCTAAAATGAACAGTAGCTTAAGTAATTATTGCTCTTAATTAATCTGAAATATGTGGGTTTAGTTTAAAATTCAAGGTGCATATCATGTATTGTTTTTGGCATTTGTAGTTTTCTAAGCTTAGTGTACATAGTCAAAGGTAGCATACATAAAAGCTGTCTTTGCGTCCGTCCATCCACATCTTTGCATAACTGCTCAAGCTTATCCGTATCTCAAGATGACGTTAGTTCATTTAAGTCTCTTATATGCCTTAATGTTCTTTCTCCCTGTCATCTGTGGTGGTCGGTTGGCGAGGCAAGACGTCATGGCATTAATAGTTCTCTCTATGCTAGCAACAGTTGTTAATGTAAGGCCAAGATGGCTGTGTTGACTATCTTTAATGAAAGGATTAATCCAAATTGAACCGAAGCATTGATGAGATAAGTAAGGAGCCATTGAAATTAATTGAGCTCAACCCCAAGGTTATGTGCAATGAAATCAACAAGCATGCCTCAATTTGAAATTCTATTTCATTTACCTTTTTTATATGTTTGTTAGATGGGAGAATATGGCGGCTAATAGACTAGAAAATCATCAAATCGAATTTTCAATCAGAGAATTTAAAACAGAAGTAGATGTAGTGCATTTAATAGACAAAATCACATACAACAAGTGTATTGAACATACAAAAGACTTAATGATATTTTTTGAACATAAAAATAATAGAAGGATGTGCAAATTATAATAACTGCATTTATTATAAATCTTAATATTTTGACCATTTGATAAAAAACAAGTGGAAAGTCTAATTTAAGTTTGTCGTTTTGTTAATCAAACCATACTTTGTGTCAGCGTTGTGTAAAGTCAAAACGGGAAATACTCAATATGCATGTGAGTACTGTTTCGTTTCAAATGTATTTCTATTTTGAAAACATATGTTAAACACCAATCAGAAATAAATATCTAAAATTTCCACCCAATTAAAAGTAGCGAGTCTTTCATAATTATATACATAATCATTTCTACTAAAAACATTTGAAGAACCCTTCTGAAGAAGACAGCATTCTTTCCAAAATGTTCAAACATTATATTTTTCAGTGTTTGAAGTATCTTCAGTAGACAGAAATGACTGATACGTCATACAATCTAAGAATTTAGGTCCTTGTAAAACTGTTTATGTAACATTTTGATGTTGAACCATTATGCATAAAAAATGGTTTTCAAATTTAATTGTCACAAATGGGCTATTCCAGAAATTAATGGTACACCCCCTAAAGAAGGCATGATGGTAAAGAAGGCATGGGAATTCCGAAATATGTTCGCAAATTTAGAGCAAATTCCCAAAATATTCACCATTTTTTGATCAAATGGATAAAGAAGGTACGGGAATTCCCAATTTTCTGCCTAAAATGGACCATACCCCTAAAGAAGGCATGGCAATTTCAAATCTTGGAATTCCCAATTTTTTTCAGAAAAAATATGGATGCCTTCTTTATGGGGTGTACAGTTAATTTCTGGAATAGCCCAATATATGGAGTGGCTGTCTCCTGCTGGGTTCATAGACATTATAAAATGTATCAAATGTCACAGATTTAATCATTTTTTTTTTTAATGTGATAAGAAGCGAATTCAGTTTCATTCCTCACACTATCAGTTATCTACAGTAGATAGCATAAAAGCATTTATTTTCCAGTAGAATGTTTAGGAAAATAAGACAACAGTTTTCAATGTTCAGGTCCACCAAACATTTTGAAGATGTTGTCTTCAGTAGATAGTACCAATTTCTATCCACAATGTAAATAAGCTATAGGAAAAATTGATTTTTTTTGTTATTTTGTTTTACAAAGTTTCATAACTATGATGACAGATTTTGTTTTCAGTAGATAACATTGTTTGTTTTAAGCACACAAATCATTTTATAGGTTTTTAAAAATTAAGACTTTCTTTGTTTAATTGTGCTCTGGTCAATGCAACAATTTAAAGTAGATTCCACTGATGGTATGTTAAATGACTAACTTTTTAATTATAAAGCCTTAATAAAGCTTGAAATTATAATTTATAGAAAAATGTAACTTTTTTTCTTTCAATCATTGTCAACATTTAAATGGTCTCAGTAGATGATAAAATTAGCTGCAATCTTTATCTGCTTAATATATTTATTGGCTTTGTTGATATATTTATTTGCTTTGTTATTTTACAATTAATATTGCTTATTTTAAATGGTATCACAATCAAATCAAATCTTCATAATTGAAAACTTTGACCCCCTTTCCTCCATATACACCAGCCATCTACATTTGCATTTATTTATAACGTTAATTTAACTCTTATCAATGTCAATAAAATTAATAATGTGATATGGCTAGCACAGGCCAGCCTAGTCATAGTGTTCACTTCATAATTATTGGAAACAGAACAAGTCTGCTATATTCATCAATAAAATGTATATATTTATATTGTATTCATATAATAACGCATATACAAGCAGCGCCTGTATATGCATAAAGGGAATGTCCTTTGCTTTACGGTACATGCATGTTGTATTGCCTCACGCAAGCCCTAGCAATGTATGATATCGATTTTATTATGTCAGATATCTACTGTGTGAAACTGAATTCTTTTGTTATAGGTGTCATTTAAATTGGAAGTTATCAAAGTGTATAAATTTGCTATTGACATTTATAAAGAAAGGTGGAGTACTAAAGTGAAATGGATTGTAATTTCCAAATAATCAGGGCAGTACAGTACATTTTGATAATGAAAATGTTGTACTTCGTTACCTAATTCTCAAATCTCAATTAACCTTATTAGACGAGTAATCCTGCTTTGACAGATTATCACATCAGAAATTGGCTAATAGAATTAATTCAATTTTATGTGAAATTTATTGATTGAATGATCTAGAAGGTTTGATAGATGTTTATTAATTAAATTCCTGCTCCAGTAGAATTTTATTTTTAGGGTTGATATATTTTCTGGAAAAGAGCGAGGGGGCTGCGAGAATTGAATATATAGTGAAAGCCATGTTTAATTGATTATATAGATTTGTATGTTTGGCTATAGGGAATGTTTGTGTAGCTTTAAAAGCTATGTGACAAGTTGTAAATTTCCAGTACTCATGATGTGGAGGTTCCAATAGGAAACGTGGCTGCTGCATCATACACATCAGGTGTGCGCAGCCTAATATTGCTAATATACTGAGTGATTTCCTAGTCTATATTCATATAGCAGAAACAAATTTATTATCAGACAAATCAGTTTGAATTTCATACCATGATATGTGCATTAATCATATGTTAAAAGTATTTGTAATAATACTGATAACAATGTAACAAATTCCATTTACAAAACATGATAGCCTCTTTCAATACTCGATTTAGTTGTTCCTATAACGTATCACATTCTTTTAAGCTAGCTAAGCCTTGTTGCTTCAACTTTTTCCCCCATTCTTTTTTGTTTTTAAGATTTTGGTTAGCCCTTGATTCGGGCTGTCAATATTGTTTATTAGTGTATACCATGTCTGGTACTCTCTGAATCAAACTAAAATCCTAAAAACTATAAGCAGTTGCCAAAGAAAGATATAGTAGCCATTATATTGCCTTCTTGTAAGTTTTTTTCAGTGCAGTTTTTTCTGAATGTAACAAGGTTGATGTTACTAATGTTGTAACAAAAGTTATGTTTTTTAAACTAGAGCAACAACAATAATGGCCCGTTTCATGAAGATTTGAATTAAGCGTGCGTTTGATTGAACCAAGCGCACATTTGAATTCAAACGTAAATTTACATTTTATCCACCTATTTTCGCTTGTTAAATCAAACATACACTTGATTCAAATCTTTATGAAAAGGGCCCTCAAAATACAATTTGAACATTTGTTTTTATTCAGGCCATTTGTTTCATAAAAATAGGAGTTGATGGTTACCTTCTTTTTGAAAAATTATATGATGATAGATTTTACTAAAATATGCTAATGACAGTGGAATATGTCAGCATAATATACATACAGAGATATAACTTATTGGTAAACACTAAACAGCCTATTGTAAAATCAACGCATGTCATCTTTTTCTCATGCACGTGCAACTGGAGTTTACAGATTCAACGTAGAATAATTAAACTATTTTAGAGATGATTTCACTGTTGATATAATCAAGAAAAACATGGAGGATGCAAGACTTGTTGCATCCTTGGCTGACACCTTAGTCATACCTGGACTTGTTAATTTGTTATGAATATTTATTAGAAAAAAGGCTGATGGTGATTAACATCTAACACTAGTCGTTGAGTGCCATGAAATGTTAGAAAATAGTGCAAGTCATAATCAGCTACATTTTCTTAATTTTGATTACATTAGTTTTAAAAGTTGTTTGGTTACTAGGCTAGAATTGTGTTGTTTAAAATGAGGATGTAAATTTATATATATAGAACAACACACTTGTTTATTTCAACCTTTTTGACTAGAATCTTGCAAAGTACATTCTGGTAGAGAATTTGTAAGAATGTACCAGCAGTATTTGTTTGTTTGTTTTTTGATGTGTGAGAGAGCAAAGTTTGCCAAGTTAAGAGAAAGTGAGTGAGGGGAATGAATAAGTTAATTTTACAACTGCTTGAATTTTCACAAATACTTCAGAGAACAAAAACCTGCCACATTGATGTGTACTGTACATCACACAATTTCTCTAACAATTGTCTAGTTATATTCACTGAATTGCAGACATCACATTCAAAATATAGTGCCAAACCTTAGTGACCTCATTTAACAAAATAAGCATCATGCAAAAGATCTTTTAAGATTAATTCAAAAATGAAGTCTGTAACAGACGGCTCTTTAAAACAGTAAAATGGTGGGTGCTCCCGTAAAATGAGCGGAAAGTCACAAATTTCAAAATTGAGTTTTATGATATATTTTAATTCTCAATAATCTCAGCTTTCGAATGATATTATGTTACTTTTTCTTTCTCCATTCTCTATTTTAGATATCAAAATCCCAAGGCATTCATCTTGATATCTTGATATAAAAAATAGTCACAAATCGATGTTAAAGTAGCAATGTATAATAGCAAAATTTGATCAATTAACAGTGAATATTTACACTTTCCGGCATAATTGACCTTTGAAGCTGAATACATGAATACGTTTTATGTTCAAAAATGAATTATGACCTTTTCACCATTTTTTTATACTTTATTCAAAATCTTTATCTGCACCTTTCCACTCATTTCATCAGAGCAACCTACAAATAGACAACATTCAATAGAGAGAGGAGTGTGGCTGAGCAGTTTGAGCACGGGACTCCTAATGCAGAGGCTTGGGTTCTATCCCCAGCCGTACCATGTCTCTTTTGTTTTCTTGCCATGTTTCCGTAGGCAAGACACTTCACTGAATTAGAGTGAAGTTCACTCCAATTGCTCCATTATTTGGAATTCTCATAAAGCTGTTAGTCCCCAGCTCTCGTGGTCCTCCTTGGGGTGCTGCATAGTTTATAGTTGAGTGAGTTGGGCGTGTTGCTCATATTGGCCAACAAGTATGGGTATTTGATTGTTTTAATTGTGAAACAATTCTGAACAAATATATACAACCTTAAATTTTGTATAAACATATCATTAGGCGAGGGAAAAAAACCTGTTTTACGGGCCCGACCGACCCTAAATTTGCATTTTGGAAGGGGTTTGTTTTTTGGTTTTGACAAATCAAAATCTTGTAAAATCAGCCTTTTGGCCAAAATAGTGAAATTTTTGATTATTTTTTTAAAATTTCTTTGTAAAAGTTTTTCATTCTGTCTCCCATTTTTCCAGATTTTGTGGTTATTTTGGACTTTTAGAAAACAAAATTCACCCCGACCGACCAACTTGAAAGGTCTGCCCGCCCGTAAGACAGGGTTGTTTTTTTCCCTCGCCTTACTACATTATTTAGGTGGAGAGTAACTATGCCAAATTAGTGAGATTTTGGAATAACTGAGCCATCCATTCTATATTCAGTTGAGATTTGCTGCTGTTCTGTTTATATTTTCTCATCTTTCACTACTTTTGTTTCTTTTTGATTCCTCACTCACAACTGTGGAAGGAATGTTCTTAGTGCAAAATGGTGAACTTTTGTTGCAAAATGGAACTCATTTTTTTCTGTTGACATTGAAAATCTTCAGGAATCCTAACTCGATTAATGTGCTACTTCAGTGGACTGCGCAACCTCTCACGCTTACAGCAAGTCATTTTAGAATGTAGACCTATAAAGCCAAATGCATGAGTGTCGTCAGTCAAGCACTAGTTTTCAAGTTGTATTCTCAAGTACTTATTGTTGGCATTATTTTACAATTTTGGTATGTAGTATGCTGATGAAGCAGCACATTAGTCACAATGTCACAAATCCGCATTCGTCATAAATCCACATTTTTCAAGTTCCACATTGATATGGATTTAGACCTGATGTGTTGAAGGTCCTCATTATAAATCATGAAGAGTCTTTGCAAGATGGTGGTGTACAGAAATCGCACCCCTATGCGTCATCATTTTTGTTACACACTGACATCTTGTCTATTCAAACATTTTTTGCGCACAGAAACTAACATAATTTCAAATTTCTTTCTTTTTGTTCTTTCCACCCATTTTTGGAAAATTCCTCACGGTCCTAAAAATTTGCTACTTATCCAACGTTGTGTTTGATGTTAATGCATGGACCATGAATTGTCTGTCTTGCCATAATTTGTGGCTTTGCATGTGTAAATCGCAAACAACCCTGCATGAATTTGCATGAATGTATTCACTTGCTGATATGGAATGTTTGTACTTTTTTCTTTTACTTTTACATTATTTTGCTATTTTTACGTTTTTTATTTTGTTTTCCTTGCTTTATTTTGAAACTCTTTAATTGGCTCATGTTTGCTAAATGGTATAAATTGATAAATAAATTTGTTTAATTAACTTGATGCGTTAATACTAATTGAAACATAATTAAAATAACACCTATTAACAACCTAACACTACCTTACTTGTACTGAATTCACTTATGTAAATGTCTGCAACATTTTCCCCCACTTTTTTGTCATTGTATTCATTCACACGTACATTACCGTTGTTTTCAATATTTAATCTATAACTCGTATTCACTTTTTGTTATTTTTTTTCAACGTCTGCACACTTGCATTTTCTCTGTAAATAATTTATGATTCCTAACACTGCTTAAATCATGTAACTCTTTTGGATTTTTAACACACTAAACTCACCAAACATTGTTGTTTCGGTATCTCCATTTGTCCAAATTTCTTTTCAATCTGTTATGGTGTCGTGTGTTGAATGATGTGATGTAAATAGACCACCCCAATCCCCCTCGTCTGGGAAAACGAGCATCCACTTCCTTTCAACAAATAAGGCTGCTACCCTCCCCTTAAACAGCAGAACTAGTAGTTTCCCGACTTCCCCCCGTTCTAGGTCTCACAGTGGATTGAGCTCCAGTTCGAATCTAGGGGATATGATAGGACTAACCAACTCTACCCGCTCCAATTCCAGAGGTTCAACGCCGCCTACACCAGGTGAGTGTCCATCCGTGGACCTAGTTGTGGCAGTTGCACTAGCCTTCTAAATTCTGTGTGTCTAACAGCCATGTTGTACCACTCTTTCACACCAGTGTTGAAGAAATTGTTTGATTAGTTGCATGGCAACTTAGACAAGCTCAGAACACTATGAATTTATATTACTCATGCTGTACAAGCATCTTGTCCAAAACCAAACTAATAAATTGTTTCAAAAAAGTTGCTTCTGATTTCCTTAATGAAAAGACGCTTTTTGAGGCAAGTTAATGCAGTGATGGTTGTCAATAGGAGAAAATAGAGTATTGAATTGCTGCAAGAGGTGATACCTACGTGACACACAGAACTTTAGTTGGCTTGGTGCCACTGCTATTATGATTTAAAAGAAATGTAGTTGTAGTCAATGTTTTTACCTCATTTTAAGTCTGAATCTTGTCAAATGTAGATCCCAAATGAATGTTCTGCAGAAGGTACAAGACTTCCAATGAAGGTTTCATTTAATCCAGTGTATTTTAGCATGTTACCTATTAATGGTCAGATTATGATGTTATTCGTTAGGTTATTTTGGTGCAGATCCGATTGGTGTATATCCAATACGAATATGAACCAAATAAGAAAATCCAGTTGCATATGTGTGTTGTCTTTCATAACTAATTTTGATGAATTTTGCAATTAAGAACCAGTGACTAAGGTTTAAAATTTCTTTTAATGCTGATCAGAAGTCATATGTTAATGTGGTTCAATGATACTGTATGACAAAAACCAGATTTGCATCTGTCTCAAAATTTTGGAGCTATTTCCGAGTTATATGCTATGATATTTATGAAAACTCCCTTCTGCTTTAGTGTGTGTATTGAATAGGATTCCATTACAAAACAAAATTCACAGGCATGCTATCAAAAGGTTTTGTTCAAGATATGTGTCGCAAGTTTGATCTTGCTGCTGCAACAGTTGTTACTAAAAAAGAACTCGATCATCAAGCGAGGGAGATTTTTAAACATCTATAGTATATTTTTGAAATGTGTAACTTTGAAGCACAGCTAATTCATGAAGAATTTAATTATTGTTTGTTGATTTAATTTGTGAACACGTGAAGGATAGCATTTGTACAGAGATCTCTCACACAAGCGTAGATTTTCAAGGTATTGACGGTCCCCGTCTACACTGACAACTTACGCGGGTGTGTTCATTAGTTACTGCTACAAACAACAAAAGAGTAATAAATAATGACACATAAAATAATGGCATTACAGATTATTATTGTCAAGTCCCCATTAGACCTGTTTTTCAGCAAACAGCAGTAGAGAGATTGCCCGAGACTTCATTTCATCAAAATTAATTTGATCGGTCTATTTCTGGAACAAATATTGCTGAAATTGCACTGACCTCCAAATAAGTAAGCCAATTTATAGCAGCATATAGACTTATATTGAACTCGTTCATCATACAGGTAAAGCCAATTTATATCAACAAAGTAGATCGCTAGGCTTGTTTTGGTAAGAAGGTGAAGTAGTGGAAGAAATTAATTTGTAGTCGTCACTTGAGGAACACACAACAGTATATGAACTTCACAGCTGCAACTGGGTCAAATCATTACTTGATCTTCATTTTATGGGATAATTTTCATCTTGTGATGTTCCTTACGTGCAGTTTGCTTGAAATCCCCATTTCCCCATATGTTCGGAGAACGCTATGTTTTGTATCGTAATTTATATTTATGCGTATTGTTTATTGACCTAAACCAAATATATATAATTTTCATATTTATATGCATGTAATGTAATTTTTTGTAATCATTGGAAGTGCAGTTTAAATGGTGAAAAATTTAAGTTATATTTTTATAGTATCTATGGTTTCACTGTCATTTTTATATAGCCTATGGTTTCACTTAACATTGTATTTATATGATGCATAAGTATAACCATTATTTATGGATTCCTGTGAGCTGTCAATCACTATTATTGTTTCCTTAAATGTAGTAATTAATGTTATTTGTTCTGCATATCATGAATATTAATGACCTCATTTCGTAAACGGAGTCATGTGGAGTAATAACGTTAAATTAATGTTCCGCAGCAGTTTGTTCATATTTATTACCCTTCTCTAGAGTGGTTCAAAATTTATCGCGCACATTACATCACTGGTTATTTACGGTTATTTTGATTGAATGCGCCCAGGGCTGTTATGTTGGCACATTAAGTGAAGCGAAATCAGGATAAGGTTATATAGGACAGCTTGATACTCCGGGGGTTTCTTCTAGTCATCAAATAATAGCGCCATAAATTGTCATTACTGATTCCATGAAATGATCAAAACAATTTTTGGAGGGCTAAAAGGGTATAATTGATGAAATGGATGTTAGACCAGTCCTTCAAAATAACTTGCTCTAAAGGGATCACATTGATCATTCATTGTGTCTGAGAGATATGCAAAGTATTTTCATCAGCATCTTTTTTTTTTCAAATTTACTAATGAGGGTAAAGGACCAGCATGTTTTTTGAAGAAGGTTCGAGTCTTGAAAAAAAATTGCATCTAGAGCAACTTGTAGCGATATTGTTCTTTGACAGAAACATGGATTATGGGAAGGGATATTGGGTCCAAAAATGAGTACAATTGTTTCTTGAGAAAAACAAAATATTCAGTTTGTTTCTCATTCCAACTTATTCAATATAAATTGAAGGAATTTTACTGACTTGAACTATCTAAATCAAAGGACAATAATATTATAGATATGAAGTTTATATTTATAGGAATTGCACAATGATAAAAACATCAACATGATCAAGAAAAACATTTTATTAAATCATTAACACATAAAGTAAGAGTGATATGATGAGTGCCTGTAATGAGTTTCTCCACACCCAACCAATAAGCACTTAAAATATTTTATGCCTATGACAGTTTAAAAAGTATGGTAGATGTCAGAAGAAATTTTGCAATGCTTGTCATATCAAAATTACTCATCAACTTATGCATGCCATCCATTAATCCGTATGCTACAGAGAAAACGGTCATAGCGGTGCGAGGTGTGATTAAGTGTTGATGAACTCTGGTTAAAAAGTAATATGGCTGGCTTACAATGGATTAAAGAGGCATTCTAGCTATTCTAAAGATATAGATAAATATATTTTTTCAATGCAACCTTTTATGGCTTCAAAAGAGCAATTTAATTAATGATGAATTTTAAAACGCCTTCGTAATTGAAGCCTTGCATTGCTAAGTGGTATCTCGATCACAGCAACGAGAATCTTCCTGGTTTGTTAGGAATTCTGAATTTTTTTACCTTAAAATCTGTGAGTTCAAGTTCAGTGGGAGTTTGAATTGCATTTTTGAGGGGGGGGGGGGGTGGTGATCCTAGGGTGACCTATATGAAAGGAATGTCTTGATAATTAAATACAATACTGATTGGAAAGATCTATCTGTAATAGTGCAGTTTAAATGGTGAAAAATTTAAGTTATATTTTTATAGTACCTATGGTTTCACTCTCATTTTTATATAGCCTATGGTTTCACTTAACATTGTATTTATATGATGCATAAGTATAACCATTATTTATGGATTCCTGTGAGCTGTCAATCACTATTATTGTTTCCTTAAATGTAGTAATTAATGTTATTTGTTCTGCATATCATGAATACTGGCTCTTTGCAGTGAAAATGAAACTTCTTTACTTCAAGCAAAAAATCAGCTTTTTTATTCGACCAGATAAGCAGGTTATTTGGAGCAAAACACCATTTCCGTGCGATGTCACAAACGTTACCGAACGTTACATGAACTTTATTCCATATTTTGGCAATTAATTTAAACTTTAAACACCTACATGTTTTGATCACACCAGTGAGCATCAGTATCAACAACAAACTTGTGTATATGATGTTTATGCTGGGTTCTGTGCCCATTTAAAAGTGAAATTTTTCAATTTTTCAGTCACAAACGTTACTTTGAAATCGCCCAACTGCATGACAATAGCAGGGGGTAGGGGTTAGGACATGACATAATGTTTATTTTTAGATTGCATTGAAACCAATGTAAATCTCAATTTTGCTTTTTAAAGGTACTTTTTACATCAAATTATTTTGTAAAAAAACAACCCAATTGGTTTTCATGAAATAAAACTTTAACTAAAAACTGTTAGATGTTTAAACAGTCTATACATCGCTAAGGTGTTACTATGTACACGACTGGCTTTGTGAACAAACAAGTTTTGGAAAGTTTGTTTTAAATTTAAAAATAGGAATTATGTCATATCCCACCTTCTGGTCAAAAGCTCTTGTATATGCTCCTCTTAACCCAGGTGTCCAATTGGTACTGGGATTCTTCAATGTTGTAAAGTAAGATGCTCATTATGAAGGAATCATAGTGGTCCATCGGCACAATTATATAACATAGTCATCTCTGGCTCAGTGGCTAATTGCTTTGAAAGAAAGATGGACACTGAGACCTTTTGTATTTGGGTCGTCTAATTTACCTCCTTTGAAAAAGCGTCCTCATGCTTCTCGACCTTTCTAGCTGTCGTTTTCAGCGTTGTTTTTACCTTTGTAAATTTTGTGATGTTCATTGTTTGAAGATTCAGCACTGTATTCATCTAAATGATGTCATTTTCATTATAATGATAATGGTATCTGTATAAAGAATGAGAAATATGCATCATGTACAAGAACAATAACATTTCAATCAAACGATCCGTTCAAGCTAGGATCTCAATTTGAAGAATTTTTGGCTAAACGGGGGGGTTTCGAATCATGCAAGAGGTTCCGTTTTCCCCCTAAACATATTTGATGAATATTAATGTTCTAGTACATGATGTATATTTTTCCTTATGAGAAATATTGTATAATCAGTTCTGGCCTTGTGTACTAGTGTGTCTCGTTATAGCTCTCTATACCGAGTGAGTCAAAAAAACTGCAATAGTTAAATGAAAGCCATATTTTAAGAACAAGAGATATCATGAACATGAAAAGTATATATCTAAATAGATCATATATTTACCTTTAAAATGGTGAAAAAATGGGGGAAATTGATAAAGGCGTCGCAGAGATACACTTATTTGAAAAGGAAGGCATAAAAACAGCCCTGTCCAAATGTCGTGCATATGTTTTATTAGTGGAGGACACAATTGTGACATTATCTTTTCTCTTTTGTGTTTGGGTGCCTTGAAAAGAGCCGTTTGAGCTTGGTGGCCCTGAATATTCAATTGTCGGTTGAACGTGGACTGGGACACATATGGCAGGGGATTTCTTTGCGAGCTCACTTCTGGATCCCTTGCCAATGTCTGACGAACGAGGTCGACGTTTCTCGTGCTTCTTGCCTTTCGCGGTCTTCCAGGTCTCTCTTTATTTAAGTTATGAACTGTTCCTGTTCTTTTGAATTTCGCCTGAATTCTATCGATGGTTGATGCACATGGTACACGCGATGGAGGGAATGCACCCTCTTTGAATCTCCGTTTCACTTCTACATGAGATTTGTAGGTAAAATAAACCTCAGCACGTTCATCGTTTGTTAACAGATCTTTAGGCATTGTGAACAGTGACTGATTAATAAGCTCTCTCTTCTCAGGCAGTATCCCCAAACATGTCATTTTGCACTTAAAAAATGCTAAATTATAATTTATGTGTAAATTAATAAATTAAGAAGAGATTGTCACTAAAGCAATGTAATTGGTTTGTGTTATTATTCAAGAGGTGTTGGCAAGAAATTCAATTCAATATTGGTACTTATTACTCATTAGATGCGTCGACGAAGTATGCTCATTTGGACAGAGCTGTTTTCATACCACATTATTCAAATAAGGATATCTTCGCAATGCCTTTATCAATTTTTACCATT